>JABASD010000123.1:0-119421 GCA_019776165.1 Pogonognathellus flavescens | reverse complement strand
CAAATGGCGAATGTCCTCCAAAAAATTGAATTGGAGGACGTTTGGAGGACAAGTTGGAAAATTCGAAATATTGCGATACGACCAACCTGTAATAGCATTTTCGTTGCTCTAGTAACATTGCATTTATCTTTCCTGTATATGCTCACGTTCTCTCTGCCCAATAAAGTAGTGTAAGGGGAAAAACTGTGTGACCGGGTTAATATTCTTTGAATATCTCTCCTGTATATATGTAAAGAACAATATTACTGCAACATACTAGCGAGGTGGTTAGGTTGGTAGTAGTAGGTAGATAAAGGTGTATTACATGTCTGACTCCTCGAAGAACGTAAGTATAAGCCATAAACGCAAGGAAAAGCATTCTGGTCTACATACGCGTACAGGAACATGTAGTAATGTAATGTGGCTGTGGATCTTTGTATGTGCAACGTGCTATGATTCTTATAAAATATGGTATGCCGGTGTGTTATATCGTGTGTAGTGGCACACACATCACATCGAGATATTTTTATGTGTTTGTGTGGCTACATAACATGGAAAGACCAGGAGTCGTATATTTATTGATGATGACGATGAGGATATGTAATATTATTATGGTGTGAGGAATAGTCCAGGAGGACGTGTATATATAGAGCAGAGTATATGTAATTTAAATGGAGGAAGGATAGCTTGAGAATGTATTGCATAGTGTTATGTTGTGCATCCCCTCCTCGGTCTTCTTCCTCGGAGACAAGGCAAAGGCAATGGCAAGGCAGAGGCAGCTAAGGCAAAGCCAACCAAGCCACTCACTATTGCCAGACAAAGAACGCAGATGTTCCGTTTGTTGTAGTCTAACAACCCCCTTTGCTCTTATTACATTTTCAGTGTATCCGACTTGTCAGGGTTTTCTCTGTGTGCCGAAGACCGCAAGTACGTCGATTGCTGTTCTGAGTGTAGTTCGAGATAAGAATAATGGGCGAGCCCCTTGAAGTCCCCCAGCAGCAACAACAGCAACATAACCAAGCATCCTCGGAAGATTGGGACTCACCGCTCCTGTCAGTCTCTCACAGTCGCTCCTACGGTAACAACAACACGAAGGCTTCTGGCCCACGAAGAACTAGACACCGTGTGGACGCAGGTGAGCCAAGAGGTTGCTTCAACACAACCAGTCCACAATTTTTTCCAAGAAATATTTTTACGTCTCCCGCTTCCGGATACTCAAATAGTGGAGCAAATAGTTCTCCTTTAGGAGGTCCTTCGGCATTCCACGGACATCATCATTCTTCATCACACGTTTTTGCAAATCAACAGCATTCTTCCCAACACCATCATCATAATTCCCCGGGTCATCATTCTCATAATAATAACTCATCTTCGTCTCTAACGCCAATCGGTGGGAACACGGGCTCTTCCTTAGAGCCTTCGTCCTACTATTTTCAACCCATGAAGATGTTAAGTGAATTTATTTCTTCGACTACAGCCGCGGCGGCGGCCGCTGCTGCAGCAGCTGCCACTGCAGGAACGTCGCCACCATCATCAGGTGCTAATTCAAATCCTGCTGGATCTCCACCTAATCACTATTCCGGAGTGCCTGCACAACATCAACTTCTCCTAAGAGAAATGCTCCAAAAGTCCGGCCGTATTAATAACAATAATAACAACACGACCAACAAGTGTGGCTACGAGGAAGATGTGATGACAGTCGTAGATGAGAATAGTGTTAAACAAGAGAATAGCGACTCAAATGAACTTCCTGGCTCGACTGGGGACGGTGGTGGTAGTGCCAGTGGTGGTCAAGCTTTGACTTTAAATTCTGCAGGTAGTGGTGGTGTATCTAGTGCTACAGGTAATGGAAATACTGCGAATTGTAAGGGGGCTAATTCACCTGATGAAAGTCAGCAGAGCAATAAGTCGACAGATCAGAGCCAACAACAAAGTCAAATGAGAATCAACGGGTGCAAGAAGAGGAAACTCTATCAGCCACAGCGCTCAGAATTCGACGAGGCTGAGGATGGTAAGCAAAATTTATTCTAAATATTAAATTCTTTTCTTTTTCTTACATACTCTTGCAATAAACAGTTTCTTATTACAACATAAGTATAAGCAATTCAATACTTTTTGATTGACATATGCTGCAAAAGTGTGCGTTTTTATTGATTCTTAGAATTTTCTTAGAACATTTTTACGACTTGTTGGCTTGTGCTGTACAATGTACACGCACTCGCTTTATGTAACAATGAGTGCAAAGTTTCCATAAACAATACTAGGAAATAGAATCGTCATATTACACGATATGATTTTTCTGTGTCGGCATCCGGTATTAAGTGCTAACTTCCTTGTGCGACATTTTAAAAGTTTTTCAATTTCTTTATTGCCAAAAGATTCGTTTAGTACGTGGAACATATTTTACTTTAAACTTTTCATGTTCCATGGATTGTTTACGTAAGAAAGAATTTTTTGCTTCGATTTGTACATACGATATACCTATACACTTTGTACACGTACATACATGGGTTTGTCTTGTCATTTATGTTCCTTATGGTTTGCGAAGTTATTGTATTGTATCTCCCATAAATTCAAGCAAAAGTATTTTTATTAAGGTTTTAGTAATTAGTAATCCATCTTCTTTAGGTAATATCAATGCTAAGAATTTCCTGATAAGTATTAAGGTACGTACATATTAAAAGTGGTAGTATTATACTACGTAATGGTAGGTTATTACAAGTAATATATTTTGAGAAAAAGGTGATTTTACATTGTAATATTATTATAAGGATATCTATATTGTGTTTTCTACGGGAATGGTATGTTTATATAACCTGCTACTTTTCTACGAATAAAAGTTAATGAAGTAGAGAGAAAGAGAAACGATTTTGAAGTTGAAAAGGAAAAGGCCAGAGCAAAGCAAAATAACTGTTGCCAACTAGTTCTGTGAAAGTATTCTCAGTATTCTGTGTAAAAATTGTGCTTTGGATAGGAGAGAGATTCTTTGAAACTGAGATGTGATCTTTAGTTTTCCTTTGACTTGATGATTTAGCTTGAGTGAAAAGAAATATTGTAAGCAAGTGTATATGTATATGTGTAACGTAAGCCGTAGAATATGAGTAAGCTAAGTCTAAAAAGAGGCAATTGTGCTTGCCTGCTTAATTAAAAACGTCTTTCTAAAGTTTCCTCTTTTGTTTTTCATTGTAGAATTAGATGATGACGACTACGACGCTGCTACAGCCGCAGATACTGCCGAGGCAACGAGTGGAGGTGAAGAACAGGACAAAGACGACGGGGAGCTAATGTTAGATGACGATGAGGAAGAATTGGCCATGTCGATCCGAGAAAGAGAGCGGGACGCAAGAGAACACGGAAACTCTTTGGTGGCAGCTGCCGCTGCGGCTCCCTTGACAAGACAACTTCTTACAGAACGTGAGTTGAACCGTGACATTTCTTTTGTTTTTCTTCATTATATGAGACTTCCTGAGAAAAGCATGTCTTTACATCAATGCACAGTCTCCCCTAATATTTAACTCTCCGACTGACTCTATAATCCACACACACACAAAGTATTACGTACTAATAAGGCTAATTGAAAGCGAGGTGAATGCAAAAGAACACTTGCTATGTTTACATTCTACAGTATCTAGAATTCAGACTACACTCTGGGTGTACAAATTAGTATAGTGCCTAATTCGATACATTTTGTTGATGAAAACATTATTTTCTGTGAGAACCACCTCTAATGTATGGCAATATGTGGCAGTCTCACTTGACCCCACATGTGCATAAATATACACTACACGTTCATGCATGCAAATGCAATGCAATATCAGTCCCTTTAATTTTGCTACTATTCGTTCTGTGTGCCTTTTTGTGTTCTAGCATTTATCATTTATATTCGTATTATTTCAAATGAGAATTAAAATAAAATTCATGTTATTCTTTAGGTGCATCTGCAAATATGAATGACCGAAAGCCCTCCCCGTCGAAATACTTATCAAATCACATGGAGAACTCATTCATTCACCAGTGGAAGGAAAACTTCAAATCCACTCTTGTAAATCACATTAGCGATCTTGTTGACACGCAATTCTCACTATTGTTTCCCCCGGGAGGAGTTCTATCGGGAGGAAATCATCAAGCGGCACTCACTTCGGGTCGACATACACCTAGCCACACAAACCAAAATCATTCTCATCACCATCACAATAATAACAATATCAGTAACAGCCAGCATTCCAAATCTTCCCCGACATCTTCTTCCATGGATCTTCGTCGTTCCGCTTCCACACCTCCGCATAAGAATTCCGCCCTTACGCTCCTTAACGGTGGCACAGTTCACAACAACAATAATAATAGCAGTGATCACAACAAAAATAGTCTCAACTCTCATCACAGCAATAATAACAATAATAGCATTCACAATTTATCAATGGACAAGATGAGCCCTGAAATCATCAGTGGGAACAAAAGTAGCAAATACCTGGAAAGAGAACGGGAACGTCAACCTGTGAGGAATTCCTCTGCTTCGGATTTTCTTCCTTCTTCCGCAGCTTTTCCAAGATTTCCATTTCAAGGGAGTGCAGCTAAAACTCCATCACATTTTTCATCAGCTTTGGTAGGGTTGAGCCAAGCAGCTCATCTGCAACAGCAAGCAGCAGTAGCTGCCGCTGTTGGGCTTCAAGATATGCTTGATGACAATAGCCCTCTAAGTTTGGTTGTGACTCCAAAGAAGAAGCGTCATAAGGTAAATTGAACTATCAATACGTTTTCTAAGGTATCATAACATTTAAAGGATGAACTGGGGAAATAGTACCAAGTGTAGCATTTTTTGTATTCTGATCAGGTGACAGACACAAGATTGACCCCTAGAGCAGTATCTCGTCTCTTAGGTCAAGTAGACGCTTATGGAGACTCCGCAGGAACTTCTCCAGTCCGTGGGCAAATATCACCACCGATTTCCTACTCGACGTCGCATCTTTCACAACCCTCATCACAACCACCGATCCCAGTCTCACTTCCAACTTCAGTGGCTATTCCAAACCCAAGCCTGAGTGAGTCCCGACTTTTTACCCCATACGTTCCTCTGTTTCATCACCCAGGAGCTCATCACCCCCATCATCCCCATCACCGAATGGACAGTCCACCAATGGGGCAAAGCTTAATTCATCCAGCTCTCTTGGCCAACCCGGCAGATTATGTTCAACAGCTTAGGGCTGAAATGCGAGAACAACAGGCTCGGAACGGAGAAAGGGAATTAAGAGAACGGGAAAGGGAACGGGAACGAGAGAAAGCTGAAGTTGGCTCGGCAGGATCCGACTCAGGGGAGACAAATTCCTACGCTGATATGCAAGGAGCTATCTTTAGCTGCAATTCAAGTAAGCCTTTCTTAAGTTCTTAAGTTGTTAGTGCCATTTGAACCTTATCAAAGTCACATTTAGTTTGAGGGAACAAGCAAATAACAAAATCATCTAGGTAATTTGTATGCACACGTTCGTGCTCGATTCATTAAAATGAGGACTAGGAAATTATTATTGTTATAGGCAATAATTACTAGATCCAGTACTCTGAAAATCTTCTTTTACAAAAACAAGTGACGAAAATAAAATAACACTACGTCAGTACGTCAGTTTGCGTAGAAGATACAGCCATTGTTTGTAAGAATAGTTCTTGAATAATTACATGGATGAAACACACAAGTAGAGATAGTAGATATATTTTGTAATCCTTTTTCCTTTGTGTAGCAAGTGGTTTTCTTTCCAGACTTAAATTTGGTAATTTGGTTGTATCTGCAACAAACCACAACAGCTTTAGCTGTGACTTTCAATAAATATTCTAAGACTTCTTCAAATTAGTTACTCATGATCGCATTGTGTAAGCATACGAAGCTAGAAGACATACTACGTATTAGGTATGGTAGCGACAGAATTGTAACAAAAGCGAAAAATAATTCTTGGTAATATTTGTTCAGAATAGTTATAATAATACCAGACTGTATTTAGATATCAGTGGAAACAGTTTAGAATTCAGAATCAGTTCCTAAAAGGTTTCCTTTCACGAAGGCAGCTTTCGTCGACTCATTCTCCCCTTTGTACTTTCGCATCAGTAAACATTTTATAACCATGTAGTACAGGTACATTATGCTGCAGCTATATAATATATGCACACAATAAACATTGCAGCATAATATTTAGCAGTTAGTTTGTATAGGTGTATAAATTATATGCAAACAGATAATCTTATAAAGGCTGCTTGCTTCAATTCCATCTCATGAGGTAGAATTAGACACCTTGGTATTCCGATTGGTTGTTGTAAGCAACTATTGTACATGGAGAGTCTCTTTGTGATTCCTCCGTCGTACATACGGCAAATCCCCACAAGAACAACTGTAATACATCTGGGTAAACCACAAGTGCTGGCTGTCGTGGCTATTTTCTTTCTCCAACACGACATTACAGCATTTCTGTAGGAACATGGCATTGTGTAGTTTCTAAACTCTAAGAACACATAGCATTATTAGGGAGGAGGAGGAGTGCATACTTATGTATGTTGGAGTTTGACTCGAACTCAAGTTTGCATTTTACTTTGGAAGAAGCTTTATTTTGAGTATTGTATACTTAAACAGTAAGTAGTAGAATAAAGTACACACACAAATAGATATTTGCACAGGTTAGCCAGCATCTGCATCTGTACACAATCATTAGAATCTGCTGTTTATGAAGCATAAAATAAAATACCATAAAATCATCTAAGTTCAGTTACCTGGCCACCTTTTTCACTCAATTTTCTCATTAGTAGGCCAACTAACACCTGTGCAATATGTTTTCTTGTATGAATATTCTTCACATTGGAAGTGAAGCGATACGACGACACAATTCTACAAATACAATGCGATCATCTACAGAACAGGAAAAGATTTGCGGACGGCAAACTAAAAGTATCTAGATCGAAATTATTATCATTCTATTAGAAAGTCAAAATCACTTGAAATCGCATACACACATCTCTTGCCTTGCCTTATTACCTTCCAATACATACGAAATGACTAACACATGCATATATTAGATAGATTTATTAGATATACACCACATGCTTACAGATAGGTCGTACATAATCGTATAGTCATTATGGTTTTAATCGCAGTCATAAGAATATCAATTTCTACGTACAACTATAAAGAGAAATACCTTTACATCGTTGCAATAACAGAATAATATTTGTGGGGAATATGTATGATTTTGTGCAGATGATTTTATTAGTGTGTTTTGCAAATGAATAGGTCACTCCTCATCTACACTGACGCCAATGCATCTTCGCAAAGCCAAACTGATGTTCTTCTGGGTGAGATATCCCTCATCCGCCGTTCTCAAGATGTACTTCCCCGATATCAAGTTCAATAAAAATAACACAGCTCAGCTTGTCAAATGGTTCTCCAATTTTAGGTATATATTTCTAAACCTCAATCCTTTGCTTCTAAAATTCTAATGCATTTCAGAATACGCTTGCTTTTATTTAATGCAGATGCATGTAGGGATTTATACTCGTGGATGATTTCAATTCTATATGTTCGTATACGTTGTAGTTTTGCTATATGTAAAAATCTCTGTGCCTACTTACATCCCTTTCTCTTGTATACCTATATGATTTTTTTTCCACTGCAAGAGTTTTTCACGTACTCAATATATGCTATAGGTATAAGGATCCGCATAAGGATTATTCTACATCAGACTCTACTCAAGTCAAGTAGAGTAGTGCTTGTGTCTTCTTATTCTCATAACTCCGAGAATATAGATTTTCGTTCGATTACGCGCTTACAATTAGGTCTATGCATATCTACAAATATAAACCTTCATCTAATTCTATAAAACAGTTTTCAACGAAGACAGTTCTTGAATATCTTGACTACTTTGGTATTTTCAAGTACCAGCAGCATCCAACAGCAAAATCATGTCAAGTTTTCTTTCAAGCTCGTCTCAATGCTGAACAAGCCATTATGTATCCTTCCATTCCTTCCTCCTCTCTTTAACCCACAATTGTAATTATACATATACATCATACAGTCATTTATTTACTACTTTTTCAGATTCTACAACGAACTCAGATAACTTTAAAAAACCTACAAATGATTTATTATACTATTTTAACTTCATTGTTAATACTGCTATTCGTCGTCTTTACAATTACATCCTGATTGTAGTTGAAATACCTAGGAAATTACTTGGGTAGGTATTTATTGTTAGATCTGTAGGTATATATGGATAACTTGATAGCATACAAATACTCACAAATGTGCATGTCTGACTTTACAGGAAGGAACATGTTTCTCAAATTGTTAAGATTTCTCTGAGTATGTACTTGTACATGAGACTTTCTACAAAGAGTAATATAGGGCCCAACTGACAATGAGTGCATGATCATACACATGCTGTTAATGAAGGCAAAACTACGACACACGCCTTGTGCTCGTACTTGACGATGAATTGCACTAACGAAACGAAGTAGAAATGTAGAGAAAGCAATAGACAAGACGAGTCAGCAGATCTTAAGTACAAAGTCTTGTATGTTAGCCTGTGGTGAGAAATTGTCGTTGTACTTGGGGTTGGGTGAGAGTCTGAAACCAGAAGACTCGTCGAAGAGTAAGTCGAGTATATCCTAAAGTAAATCAAATAAGGCAAAATATATTGTACTTACATTGCATTGCACACACATATTATATATATTCTAACGTATGTACTAGGTCTGTATAGGTACATTCTAGGTGTTCTTAGTTTACTTTGTTCTACTCTCATTTACACATGCTTAGGTTCTTGCAGAGTCCTTCGTATGAGAGAATGTGAGTGAATGAGATGAGAGAGTACATAGAAGGAGAAGGTTGCTTGAATCTTGAAGTATGAGAACAGTTACTACTACTATTACTTAGTTCAGTACTTACATGATGATGTTATGATGGCATATGCGATGTGATGTGCTATCGATTTCATTTCCGTATAAGAGAATGAGATCTGAAATGAGATGAAGTACCTACTACCCCAAGAGCTCGGAGAAGAGAACAGACTTTCTCTGACTCACACACACACACATAACACAGCAGGAGGGCATCCTCTCCTCTCTCTTTACTTCTATTCTGATTCAACCACACCCTTATGTCATACTCGTATATCTCAACATCCACTTTCAATTTCAATTCAATTCCTTCCTAACCAACAGAAGAATTTCTAAGAAACCAAAAGGTACCCTGATATGTAACCTACCCGTTTACTACGTGTGTTTCTTCCCTTCTACTATATATAAATTTCAGTTTCAGGGAGTCGGATATTTTAGGCTGGGTGTAAGTAACTGCTGTTATCGTGTAGGTGGTATGTACTACGATAAATTCGGAGTGTGATGAGAGTGAGAACGAGATTTGGATGATATTAGTATTACGTATGTCTTTGTGTGCCTCTGTATATTTAATGCATTGAGACTAAGGCATTACTTGATAAAGGAAGTTGGCTAAAGGCTGAGAGCAATTCATCGCCTCTTCTCTGTAGGTATTTTATTTGAACTTACTTCTGATTGTGTATTTCATACGTATGTATGTAGTATTAAAATAGAACGGTATGATTTAACTGAAAGTTTTTTCTGATTCAAAATAAGCCTTTCTACTACGGTGTACTACGTATAGTGCCTTATTTTAGGTGTATGTCATGTCTACTCTTGAAAGAGTTGAATTCAAGTTGAGTTCGGTAGTGACTCGTAAGTGAAAGGAGAGGCACTACTTTTCCTTTGGCATGCCTTACTTACATTTAGCATTTGTTGTAATAGTAGTTGCGAGAGAAAGTAGTAGAGAGTCAAAGGTAAAGTAATAATAAACTAAAGGAATGTGTTGTATACTTAGAATTGCTTGTAGTGTACTTGGGCATGTTAGGTAGGCTTCTTCTGTGTTGTAGTATGTGTAGATAGTTAGATTTTGTTTAGCGTTTGGTGGTTGTTGGGGAGTCTAAGTACAAATCACAAGTGCAAAGGCGTGCAGTTAGTTAGAAAAAGTATAAAGGAATATTTCACTACTTACTTTGCAAAAAATATCTGCTTTTGCTTCCTACGTGAATCCTTAATGATAATCATACATATATCAGGCAAGGGAAAACAAGTCAAGCTAAAACTCAGATCTCAAAAGTCTTTTTCACTCACATGAATCCTCCCTTTGCTCACTGTTGCGGCAACTTATTAATGAATCTTTGAGCTCCTCCTATCTTTTTGTCTCTACCTACTTGTCAGAGAGAAAGAGATGTTAATTAGAACATGTGTGTGATGAGAAAAATAAGTAATGAATGCAATGCTTTGCATGTTTTCTGTGCGTGGTGTTTGCTGACTTGCTATGTGCTTCTTATTCAATAAATACGGATATGTAATGTACCAGCAAGTTATGAAATATGCTGAGTTCATTCTGTGTATGGTATTCCTTATACACTCTGATTTTTGAAATGCTTATAATTGTTTGCTTTTTGCAATTCAGAGAATTCTACTACATCCAAATGGAGAAATATGCTCGACAAGCGCTGAGTGAAGGAATCAAAAATTCAGAGGATTTACACGTCTCTGTTGATAATGAGCTGTACCGGGTTCTCAATTTACATTACAATCGGAATAACCATATTGAGGTAAGCGTCTACTGCGACATAAGTACATACACTAAATGCATGAAGACATCATGAATGAGTGAAGCTTTTGATATTAAATTTCGTTGACAGTACTGATGAATAATTAAACGTTTGATTGAATAGGTGCCAACGAATTTCCGTTTTGTCGTTGAGCAAACTCTGCGGGAATTTTTCAAAGCGATTCAAACGGGCAAGGATTCGGAGCAGTCGTGGAAAAAAGCAATATACAAGGTACTAGAGCTCAAATTACCTTCACTTTTGCTACTAAATATCTTGGCGTACTCTATTATGATCTTTCCTCAAAATTTACAAACCGTTTGTTATTTTTCCAAATTTTCTAAGCAGATTATTGCCCGATTGGACGATCCCGTGCCCGAGTACTTCAAATCTCCGAATTTCCTGGAACAGCTCGAATGATTGGCAAGGAATCAGCATTACGACCATCCTGATGCTATGAATTTACCATTACCACTAGAGTTACCACCGATGCAAATGCAGTTACCGCTATTAGCACCAGCTCCACTTCCACAAATTCCGAATAATATGCTACCCGCACCAACGCCGACGTTTCCTCTTCCATTTCGTGCTCCGGCTCACTTTCCATTGTGCTACTACGGCCAAGAGTATACACCTACAGAGTTTCGCTAAATAACAATGTTGATACATACACTATGATATGATACGATACGGTACGATAGTATAAATATATGCATGGTTATTATTTCAGAATAGACCGTCTGCATTGTGAATGTAACACTATGACAAAACCAATCTGTGGCATAGTGCAGCGTAGTACAAATAAGTCGTCGTCAATTTACCATTGATTACAAATGAATTAGATAACTTTAATGAACTGTTGAATTGGTACATTCTTAAGGTTATACTACTGTGAACTCGTAATTGTATTTACTCGTACCGTACCAATTATATTACAATAACACTATACAATACTAAATGCATAGAGAATTAATGTACATAGATAATTACATTACTATACCACTTGATCTACACTATAATGTACTATTACCAATTACATAGGTACTACTGTAATACCTACTAATTTTAGTGTTTAAAGCTATAGGTACTATACTATTCGTCTGTAAGATTTACTACGAGTTTTGTAAAATATTGTCAATATGGTTATGACTAATAACTAGCTATATCATTTCCATACTACTAAATACAACCACAACAAAATACATAATTTTAGTTAGAACGAAAACATTCCGTAGACACAGTCTTGTCTTACCGAATAATAATGTAAAGAATAATACTATTAATTAATTAAGGTACACTTAGGTCATAGCTGTAGTTAAATAGTTAGTGAAGGTAGAGCTACAGCTAGCTACTTCGCTTCGTGCGATAGTTTGCAGCTCTAAAAAAATAAGGGAACCCTACTGGTGAAAGAGGACAGTTGATCTAGTTCAAACCAAATGTACATATATACTATTGTTAACCGATCTTGAGAAGCTAACAAGTACAAGCAGCTGTCTGTTGAAGTGAAATAGATTTATGAGATACCCAATATGTGTATAGGTATCTGTTTTAGTATTTTAGTGCCTTTTTACCATACGACGATGATGAAAATGTCAAATGATATAAGAAATGAATTCTTATATGACTAGAAACTGTGAGCGTGTATTGTAAATGAGAATGAAACAAAATAGACAGGGACAGTTGAAAACTGTCATTGTAAATGTGTACATTAACTTAATGTCTGAAATGTACATATATATCATGTAATTATGTACAATTACTTATGTAAAAAGAAAATTATAAAGCACCCCAGTCCACTCACGTGTTTAACGTACAGTCACTTTTCGTTTAAAAAATTGTATCTATTTTACTTCTTTTTTCGGGTCGGTAAAAATGTTTTCTTTTGTTTGCATCTTTTTTCTCTGTAGATTCTTCTGATTGACTGCCACATTTTATTCTTTTGGTCTTTCACTCGTTTACAAAAAACTAGTCTGCACAAACCACAATTAATTACATACTAGTCAATAAGTCAAATACAATAATGAATGAATTCAAACGTAACATAAGAAATGTAATTACCCCGTTCAGAATCCAACGCTTGTAAAATCCAATTGTACAATCTCACCGATAAGCAAAGTGAGACTAAATTTTACATACTACAGTTGCAATGTTTTCTTACAGGTGAAAGAGATAGCGATTATATAACTTTAATCACTACCATGTTGTTATATAGTAATAATTTCAATTGAAAACTCATTTTGAATTCTGTCATAATATTTGATTCTAGTATTCACTTATTTACGTTGTTAAAAGTAATTAGACACACCAATTGTAAGAATTTTAAGTAGAAATGCAAAAACACTTGTGAGCAAATAGTACACTTTTGAATAGGTACACACAAAGCAAAATGAAACATAATAATAATGAAAAATGACTCAGTTTAAGTTACCAAGTTTTTATTGCAAGTTTAATTCGTACGATTTTAATTAAGGACATAATTATTACTAATTTATTTATCTGAATGTAAGTTAAGTTGATGACCTAAAGGAAATTAAGGGTTGGATTATAAATATAATGTTATTAACAGTACACTGAAGTTCGATAAATACAAGGAAGTTTTAATATTACTAATAAAAAGATTTTTAAAACAACAACTACATTTTTGTTTTTTATTCGCATAGTACATTCTCCTTCTAAATTCACGATCTTCTTTCATCAAATATCAACCTTGCCTTGTATGAATTATAAGTTACACTCATGGAGAGGTTGATTATAAATTGAATTGTATATCCATCAAACTTAATGCCCCAAACTGTTTGACCGAATGCAACTGACGCAAGATAATTCCCTCCTCTTCTTTGCTTATGCATTTGTTCGGGAGGAAGAGTGTCGGACCATTTTGCATTGAATTAGTGACAACACTTAGTACTTTGAAGCGTAAATGCATATATATCTAGCCACACGAGCGAAGAATTTGTCTCACTACACTTATTATGGGGAGGGATGATACATTTTGCATAATAATTGATGTTGCTGTTGATAAAGAGAAGCATTCTGAATGACACTATGTTGGATCAAGATGAAAGACGGAGTTAGAATCTTCTTATAATGCCTCGAAGCAGGCTTATACAAGCACATGGAAATATAAACGATGTTTAATATATATAGTTAAGCATAGAAACTACGTAGTATACTTCATTCATCAACACAACAACCTGCAAAATGAGATATAATTACAAAGAAGAAAATGGGCATCAAGACAATAGACAACGAAATATTGTCAATATGTACAGAGAAATGTGTATTTAGAATTAGAAATCTACGTGACACAAACAATGCAGCTACAAAATCCACAACAGGGGTAAAATGAGAACTGATCATTGCCATTGCCAGTCTAAATGAACGGTACAGTACGCGTACACCTACACTCTACACGCAGAAAATGAATCACTCTACAATTTAACTGTTACTAGGAATGACTTCTGAATCTTAGTAAACTGATAGCTTTGAAAGCTTAACGTGCTACAGGAGAATAGACATTTATAATATTGAAATGCATTGAAAGACTTGCTGTTTGGTATTAAGACTTAAAGGAGAATATTATATTCTGAACAATATGACTGAATCAAAGCACTTCCTCTGATCTTGCGATTTCCTAAGGACTGGAATAAGAGCATCCGGAATTTTCAGACATTCCAAACCAGAGATCTTTTCATTTGACACAAGTTTGCCACAATATCATAAGTATTTAGGGAATATTATGCAATATTGAACATCGCTATTTGTTACCTTATCTTTTATTTTTAACACTTTTCATTCAATACTTTCTTCGCATCAAAATGCATTGCACTCTTTTCATAGCAATAAAAAATTTGTGAGTTTTAGCCATTGAGAGTTTCCAAAATTCTAGTATTTTATTCTGATGACGAAATGGACAGTGAATAATGATTCTGTGATGAAGGTGTTGGTGATGATGAGGCAATGGAGAAATGATGAGTTAAGTCAGTCATTTTATGCTTTGAAGAGAGTTAAGTAAAATTTCGGGTATTGGTGAAGCCATGGAGAGAAGGAGAAGTGGTTCTGTATGGGGAAGGAGAGTTTATGGAGTATTTCGTGAAGGTTGCTTGAGTAGATTCTGAGGCAGTTTATGCATTAAAATTACAAGTGCTTAGTAAAAGGAATACATCTCTATACAAACCTCTACCTAGTCAAGTCAAGGAAGTAATTCGGGAGGCAAAGCAAATCAAGAGAACTGAGAAGCAATGTAATGTACTGTGGCTTTGTGCTAAATACAATTCCTGGAGGCGTTTCTGTCTTTTGCTGTTGTGTCGGCTACTCAAGTCGAATGCAAATTCAACTTAGACAAACCAAGTACTAAAAGACAAGAGTGTCGTAAAATGACGTGCTAACATTGCTAATATTCATATACTTATAACTACTATAAGAAGAAGAATATTCCTATGTAAGACTTTAGCTAAGGCTGCAATCCAGTTTTCTCCAGAATTTGTATTTTGCAGTCGCAAAGCAACTAAATAAATACACCCAGCTAATTCAGCTAATACTTCAGCTATAAATAAAACATTCGAATTCTCCATAATGTATAAAGAGTTACTTAATTTCACTACTTGTGTTTTGTCTATGCCTTGCTTGTACTTTTGACCTGAACCTTGCTTATTTTCATTTTACCTAATTAGTGCAATCTCTTCTGGATGTGTCTCGGTTTATTCTCTCTTTGGTTAAGTCTTTACAATGTAACCCTCTCATTGAATGAGACAAGTCTACTACTAGGTCCTACTAATACATGTTGTAGTTATACTATTATGTTTAAGTAGGTACAAATGAAAGGGAAGGAAGAAAACTAATTGCAAATAAAGGACGGCCTAGCATTAATTCTATCACGGAGCGTTCTACGACAAAGTTCTCGAGCGAGTGGAGTGCAACAGCACTTTTGAGCGAGAGTTAAGTCGGTGGGTGTGTGGTTGTTGTCTGTCAGTAAAATAGTAGAACTCTCAGGAACTCCTGGTCTCATCTTTCTACTAATTAATTCTTAACATCAAAGACATTCACCCAATCGTCGGTTTCTTCATCCATATTAATCTTACTCCACATTACGAGCTTTTACATCACGAGTGTAAAACCACCTTAATTCCATTCTCACTCTAAGTCATAATTTCATCGTCATTCCCCTTCTGTACTTCAGAAATATGTGCATCCTAATAACAGTGCTTTTTGCTACGTAATAAAATAGCATTACCCACTTTAAATGAAAATAGACACACACTCTTGATGCAGGTATCTGAGTTTTAATGGAAGTACGAAGTACTACTCGGAAAACTACCCTATGCCTTATATACGGTAAAACTAAATTGAGACTTTTGGTGTAAATTATTGCATAAAATTTGCTCAATCACCTACCAGATTTCTGTCCGAATAAATGTTGGATTCAGACTCATTCTTGTCAATGTGATATTATTATTCAAATAAATTATATATTATAGAAAGGTTTACTTTCGGTTTGGTACTACTTGGTAATGAAGTTGAATTAGTTGAGACAGAATCTTTAGTATCATGTGTTATATCATGGATGGAGCATAATTGATATTGATATGTCGCATAATGTGAAAAATTTCATATTTCTATTTATCCAATACTTTACATTACAAAAAATCACTATTGTAAACCATCATTTAAAATATTTTCTCATTGGGACCTATAGAACATAGTCCTGTCCAGTTTCCTTTGCTTTCGTCTACTTGATTGATTTACTAAAACTTAACATGTACGTAATTGCTTTGTTTTTTTCCCAAAGAACTGGTGGAAAAATTTTCAACTGATATATATGCACTTCTCAGTCTACAGGAAAATTCTGTGTTCTCAAAGAATGTTCACTTTGAAAACTGAAGGCATCTATGGATTGTGTGTTTGTAGTAGGTAGTAGGTACCTATTATGTATGCCTGATCGTCAGCAATTCTATAGTGAGAAAATTTTCTGCCAGTATGTTGCCTGCACAGACAAAACATTAATATATTAGCATTTTTGATTTGCATTTGCTTGCCTAAACAAAATACAACTGTGGAAATAACTTATGTAGATTGCAGCAAGTTAGTTATTCTCCATGTCCGTAGGTAGTAGGTATGTAATAGCTCCTCTAATATAAATACACTCTATGAAATATAAATCACAGTTTGTAATATTTGTTGAGTTTGTAGAATGGTCAGTCAATTTGGATTAGACTGGAGCGGATGTTTCTGTAATGTGTGCATTTAGTAATTATGTGGCCTTTATTTCTCTTGCCTTATTCTCAATGCTTGACTTGCAAAGCTTAGTTAGTGTTATTGCTTGGCCATTCCAGGATTCCAGTTATAGATGATTTAAAATAGAAATTAGAGTGTCTGACCATACAAAACCATTTCTAACTAAAATAGGTACGGAGACTACTGGCTGTATTGTATTGCCTTATCCATATATATAGTAGCTGAAAACCAAAGTAATCTAGTTTCGTCCAACCTGGTTGATTCTGTTTACTTACGGAAAGAAGGATGCGACGACTGCTGCTGCTGTTGCTACGCTGGGCGCACAAAGTAAAGCAAACCACAACTCTCAGACCTAAAGTACATAGGGAGAATACATGCATACGTAACATAAATGAGTGTTGGCGAGATGATAGTCTTCTGGCATGCCATACATATATACTATATATACTACATACTCTCTCAATTCAAAGATAAAGTGTAATCTCTAAGCTGATGGCTATGTAAAACTGGTAAGGTCCAGTTAAATTCAATGCGATGTGTGATTTGAGTCGACTATAGGAAAAGAGAAGAGAGAGAGAGACTAGAGAATTTCATAGTCTTCTCTTAGGCGGAAGTACAACCTTTATGAATCTAAAGGATGTGGACTTGGTGGACTCTTGGACTGGTAAAGCACCAAGCTGGTCACTGGGCAGTTTGCCTGTTTTTCCGTGGTCGATCGATATTGTCCACGGAAAGAGAAATCCCGCCCATCTTACCAAACAGTCCAGACCGCATTTCAACTGTACTGGACAGGATTGACCTAAAGAGTTCAATTTTACACTTTACATTGCCTATTCCGCTCCTTCCTAATGAAAATCTCATCCTTATACATTCAAATCTCTCTCAAGGTTTTACCATACCACTCCTTGTCCATGAAATGAATAATTATACATGTGGTAGCACTAGCAATGTTAATATATAGCTCTATATTGTATAAAATGAACTTCTAATAAATGTATACCTAGGTAGTATGTTTAAATATTTATAGGAGATATGTTTTGTGTTCTAATGTAAAAGCTTGCATCTTTATGCTACCCTGTTTTCAAATTTTCCTTAGCTGCCCGATGCCCAGAATTAAATTCACCGTAGTAATGAGTTGCGGAGATTCGACGTGAGTATTGTCCTCCTCCTCGTCACCACAGACAATATTGGATTTCTCTGCAGATGAAAGGGTAACTAATTAAGCTCGCTCTCTTGTCTTGAGTGAAGACATACACGGAGAATGCAATTCTGTGCAACTCTTTAATATCCTTTACAATTACGAAGTTACAATACTGCACAATAACTATAACGTTCTAGTTTATTATTTGTTAAGAAATTTGTGTAGGTTGAATGAAAGCTACTTCTGCTAAAAAAATCTCAGCATCTGCATTAGCATGTCACAAGTAAATATCTGCAGTATAGTAGTACTATCAATTGAAACCTTAATCAATTGTGATTAAGTTTCAAAGAAATGTTGAATAAAATATCTGGATACATTTAAATCAAAGTGTAGGCGGTTTATATTTTATTCACTGTGAGGTAGGAAGTAACTTTGTATGTTTGAGTATAGAATGGCATTTCATTTCGCCAAGTTACATAGTAAAGCATTGAATGTGTCATCAAATGAAGTTAGGACTTTGTAAAGGTTAGTATAGCTTGGGCAGAATAGCATTAACACAGGAGAGATTCAGTTACTTTGATTGTAGAAGGGGAAGGAGCATTCGAAGATTTATTGATTCACACATACGACGTTCCACACAAGTAAGTAAAAGCAAAGGAATCTAAATAGAGAGCCATGCATACATAAGTTGAGAATGAGAATGGAGAGAGAAACAGAGAGAGAACTCTGACAAAGAGAGACAAGACTGGAGAAAGAGTATTTATTAGAGTTGTAGAAAGGAAGTGTACATTAAAGCAAAGATATGTTAAGGCTATATATACTTATATTCACACACACCTCACTATTAAATAGATAGTTCTATACTGCATATGCACATATGTGGCACAGATTCATATAATCTTACAGGCATAACCATTTTAGACATACCCAGGGTAATATAATATAGAAATAAAGTTAGATATGCTCTGGGAGACGCATTAGCTACATGTTGTCGTTCAAGAAGACTTGAATTGAATCAACAGAATTCTGAGACCATAGATCTACATCTACATCTCCTGTCGTCGTCTCTTGTGCAGTTAGATGAGATTTGCTTTAAACTTCTCTCTCTGTTTGTGTGTTGTGCTTTAGTTTCCTTGTCTCCTCTCTTGCCAGCAACCTCTACGAAAATAAAGGGATTCTATTTTCTCATTTCCACACACATATATAATATATGTAAAGGCATATATATACCAGACTACTTACTTACTCCTTGTATGTACTCGTATATATACTTCTGGTTTAGCTGTCTCTGCAGATTCCAAACTGATGTGATTTTCTGTCAGTGAATGCGAGTCTCGAAGGCTTAAACTCACTTTGCTTTAGTGCACAACCTCTTTCAAGCAAAGTTGAATGAAGTAAACTAAAGTAATGCTTAAACAAACTTTGCATACTCACACATATGCTTAATACTTACAATTATCTAGACGAGCCACTTATGTACACACATATCTACTTTACTTATTGTTACGTACTTACTTTTGCCCAAACTCATTCTCACTTCCCTTCATTCCTCGTTTCATTTTGCGATGCAGCATTAGTGCCACTACTGGAGTGGGTGATTAAACTTCTTAGTCGATGGAAATGGAAACTTCCAAGGCAATGTGAGTAATACAATAATACACCAAGTACTATATACACATACCGAGTACTTGCAGGAGTAGTGTGTACTCTCCACACGTGTGTTTATAAAACAGAATGTGTATTGCGTAGTTTATGTAATAATGTAACTGTGCAAACTCATTGCTTTGTTTCTATGACTTGACTTGGCATCTGCAGAAGAGTTGGTGGTAGTAGTAACGGTAGTGGCAGTTAGTTTGCGTCATTATTATTGTCGTCCATTACTATTAGTACTATCTTATAGTTTAGTATACTCATTTCAACCCATATATGGTTGTTAGTTTTGCGACTTTTCCTGTAGCACACATGAACATTCTACTTAAACAACTCAAACTCCGTACACACAGTGGTAGGTAATTGCTTTCTCCACATTGTCCGCACATCGTATGACTTCTGCGGAAAGCTTTAATGTCTAAATGTGTACATTAATATCATAGAAACCTTCTTACTCTCTTCAAGTTATTGAACTGCCAAGTACAAAGTAAATACATTTTCTAAGGAAATAACAATTTAATTCAAATGCTCCCTATAATTTAGTGTATCAATAACTATAACAAGCTCTAATCGTCAGTTGAAGCATCATTGCACATATGTACTTATTTGGTGATGTTTATCTTGAAATATAACTTCATTGAAGCAATTTAATTTTAGCAGTAAATTGACAATTCTTTCGTGTAAATAGAAATTACATATTAGCTGCATATATCTACTCAAATAGTATTGTATTGAAATATCGCATTATGAATAATAGGTATTGTACTATAGTATGAGTCAAGTCATTTATTTAAAGTCACTGCATATTATACGCAACATTTAGCTAATTTTATTAAGAAAATTACTGTAGATACTATTTAAGTGTTTTACAGATGTTTGCATCATAGAAAAATAAATAAAAGATTGTAGCATAAAAAAATGGACAGGTTTATCGACGTCTTGTTCGTTGATCTCATTATATGAATGGCATTAAATGTCATGTATGAAAGGATAAAAGCAATCATAACATATTGAGAAATATTCATAATATATTAAGATGAATATTTGCATTGGCTGATTTTAAATCTCATAAACTGCATGGAATTCATTAGAATTTGTTACAACTGCAAACTTGGGTTGTTGCGAAATACACACAATGCTTTTAATAAAAGTCTTTTGTGCGTTTTATCTGCATTTTCACATGGAGGTGCTATGTTGTCTATGTACACAAGTGCACGCCAGATTATGTACACATTTATTAGTTCGGTTACAGTAGATAGGTCTATAATGCAGAGTCGATCAATACAGTATCATTAGTTCTACTTATCACACACAAACGACAGCAAAAAATAATATTACATTAATAGTACAGTCAATTTCTACAATAGTTGCATGCAATTGGTAATGATAATAACAAATAGACATTGCTCGAAGTATGTCTTACTACAGTAGTGGCAAGTCAATAAGAAATGGACTACAAGTGGACTACAATTTTGTTTTTAATAGTATCTATTTATTTATCTATTTGCAAAAATTCCATATAAAAGTAAACAAGTTTCACAAACCAATTGAGACGAATCTGCGTATTTGAGGACATATAGCAGAGCACATAGGTATCATGTTTGTTTTGACTCTTTCATTTACAGCTGAATCTAAACAAATACAAAGACGTAGGGTTTTGTTAGAGAGGAATTCTATGAATGAAATGAAAACTCTGCCTACTTTTACTACAACTGTACTACGAAAAATAATGAACTCAGTAGGTATACTAATACTTACGTTTACTATATAGCGGGCATATAATAATTGAGTATTACGCACTGCATGTATAAAACAGCAAATAAATATAATGTGTCGTTTATTGTTACAAGGGTGCATAGCTTAATTCTGCACATAATGCTTGATTCTCAACAAGTTTATGTTATATAGTTCCATGCATATTATATAAAATGCCTGAAATCCTCCCTCCTACTTTTATTTTCCCGTACAAAATGTTTCACTCTTCTGTAGTAGTCAGTATATGACGATATGAAGGGAAAGCTCAGGAGCGTTGCTCCAATACTACTCTAACATTGTGTAGTATTTACCCGTGTTTTCCTTTCTCTCCAATACTATAAGCAGGCAGTTCTGGAGTATTTCCCATGCATACAGAATGCAATATAGCTGACGAAGTTACGTTACCCCAAGAGCATTATTGTAGCAGTTTGAATTGAGAGTGAGCGTTATAGTATTTAGTAGTCACACGTTCATTGAGTTTGTCGATCTCGTAGTAAGTATCCGTATCTGTGAATGCAATCTAGTAGAAGCGACAAGGGAGCACAACAAAAACTACAGATGATATAGAAATTATACATGAAATAGATAGGGTGAAATGCTGAGCAAGAACATAATAGTGATTATTATAGCCATAGGAAAGCAACAGCAACTTTTTCCACGACGCATGAGTTTTTCGGTTCTTCTCTCCCACAGTTCTTTTCTCCGGCAACTGCACTCTTTCCAGTCCGTCGTTCTTCTCTCTTGCAGTTTTTCACCAGAGCCCGATACGAACGGCAGACCGAATTTTTTCTCCACAACAGTTTTTACTCTGGTCAAGTCAAGTCTAGTCACAGAAAGAGTAGTAGTAGACTGTTCATTCAGGTACCTACCCACTCTTCCTACTTTTCTCCAGCAAAGTACCAACACTCCTCCTGTGTATCTGCATAGTCAAGTCTAGTAGTCCAGTTCTCTTCTCCAGCACTACATTCATACTAGTCTCTATCTGTCATGTCATCCAGTCAAGTCATCTCTACAGACTTTCTATATACATTACTCCTACAGAGAGAGAGAGGTAGTCGCTTTAGCTTATCTTCATCTCCCACTTCATTGTGTGCGAGTGAAAGTGTCCAGCGAAAGCTAATCTTCTCCTGTACAACTACAAACTACTTCTACCACCACGCTACACTACACAGTTACGTACTTACGTTACATTACACCACACAGACGCTTCTGCACACATCTAACGTTTACTTGCGTCCGGCGGTACTTCTACAGTATATACCACCATTTTAGTACTCACAAGTATTTAGGTAAGGTACCTCTGCCAGTAGACTCCTATACTATGATGGTCACTACTACTACTACTACTACTCTCCGAAGTTGAAAGTGCTCTGGATAAATTTTATATAGTAAAGAAGTAAAGTACTGCTATATACATATAATGTGTGTGTGGATTCATTGGTTTGGTTCGTATGTTTGACTCTTTGTTCGGTTGAGTCGACAAATGCTCAATTTTAAAGTGTAGCGTGTAATAATACCTTAGCGAGTACTGTGAGTACGCGGGTTCTGTGTGGAATACTCTAATAAACGACTAATACGACTGCCATGGAGAAATTACTAGGAGTACTACATGGTATGTCTCATATCGTATCGACTTACTGCCTGGGCTTTGTCCAGCCAAAGAGAGAGAGAGAGAGAGAGGAGATCAGCAAAACGAAACCCAGCAGAGCTGAAGCTGAGCAAACTAAACTATTGCTTTTCCTCTGGACATAACACCACCACACCACACAATTCCTACTTCCGCATATACAAACATGTGAAATTGCAAACAGACGTCATACGCAGAGTTCTTCTACAGAAACTGGACTTTAGTATACTTGTATTATATGAAATGGTCTTCAGAAGCACCATTCTCTCTATCCATGTCATGGCGCAATACACATATTCTCTACACACACATACGTTCATTTTCTACAATTACACAGAGGTTGTACTCTTCTCTCTACACACACGATGCATTATTGTAGCATCACAGTGATTCGTCCATTTCTCTCTTCGCTTTTCTCTTCAATTCCTCTCGTCGGCCTAAATTTACTTAAACAGAAGTCCGTGTGTACTTTATATTGGTCAAACAAAGAGTCTCTCTCTCTCTCTGTATAATTTAGCTACACTCTCTCTCTCTCTCTTTCTCTATTATAGTGTTCTGTGATGTGTAACCTAGGAAAACCAGTCAAGTCAAGGCAACTCTCAAGTTCTCTCCTGTCTTGTCCAGTAGATACAAATTCGACTCACTAAAATAATACCTCTATATATATCCCTATACAAACCATGTACCTATTAATTTTACACACACATCTTTCGATCTCTCTTTCTCTGTGTGTCTACTAAAGAGTCCAAATGTTGAGTCCAGTCCTCTGTCTCCCTGAACTGCATGGTAACACGATGCTTGAAGCTTTCTCTAAATTCATCTGCAGAGAGTTACAAGCAAAACCCCTCGAATTTAATGGAAACCTCACACTGCTTTCTGTATTACTTGTATATATTCTTATACTTGCCATACCATATGACTATTTGAAATAACTAGAGACAGAGAGAGAGAGAGAGAAGAGCGATTTTATCGATTAGCAACTACTTGAAGGAAGACTGCTATTTTATTTATATCTGCACATGAATAACATACATACTACACACTCCACACATGAATGTGATATACCTTCGTCTGTAGTATTCTTGTGTGTTTTATAATGTATTAGACATAGCTTAATGTGTTGTTGCAAGAATATGCAGATTTCAACAAAGCTTTCTCATTGTGCATGTAGTTAGGCTTTCTCCTTTCAACAACCCCCACATACGACGTCTTTCGGTCCATTGCATTATTGCCATTGCTACATACACTCTCTGGTAATAATACACACGTAGAATACTTCCAGTATGTAATATGTTCAGCATGTACACGTAGTGTTATTACAATGGATAGTAGTGGTAGACGTAGAGACAGTAAGTACGTTACTTAAAGGTACTGTTTGTATATTTATATATATGATGTGTATCCAGTTCTGGTAGTATAGCCGGGTTCGGTTGCTTTAGAGTTCAGTTCAATTCTCCTGTCTACACATCGCTCCGGGGATCCATTATTCTTGCTTCTTATCTGAAGAGCCTGCTCAAGCTTTGCTAAGCTTCTGCTTGCTCTTACTACTCGCCTCTCTTCTATTTTACTTACCTCAACTCTCAACCAGACGTAAATCTGAATACTAAATAGTAACTAACAAACATCTATCTGGGAGAAATCTCCTTTTCCAAATGTATATCAGTTAGTAATACTGTACACACACTTAAGTGCATTATATATCCATATTAGTGTGAGACTGTATGAGTATTAGTATATACCCGCAGTCTTGGTTCTTGTTGTAGTAAAGTAAAATAGTAATGTGTATCTTGGTTTATTATTCGTATTGGGGATATATAGTAATTGTATATTAGATGTGTGTATTAGTTAGGTCTGACTTGGATTGGAAGATTGCAGTGCAAAATACACACTGTTGTAGTATTCATGAAAGAGAAGGGGATGTGGACTTGGACATCACATGAAGGCAATGTTATGTGTTATGTTCGTCTTCCTTTTCCTTTGGTCTTTGGTCGTCTCTTCTCTCCTACACTTCTATTCTAAATACAAAGGCTTTTGTTTTACTTTACTACTACCTTCAGCAGTCAGACAGAGAGAGAGAGAGAGAAGTATAATAATAATACCTTTATTTTACCCTTGCACTTACTACTTCAATTTACGGCAGTACTCTCTGCTTATCCGATCTGGGTTTCATCTCAGCTCGTGTTTCCTTTTGCTCTCTCCTTTACTTAGCTTGCCTTAGAACGGATTCGATTGTCTTTCCTTATGTTTTAGGTTCTACCCCATTGTATTTTAAGTGTGCACAGTGAAATGTAGTATTGCTTGGAGAATAATGGTAAGAGAAGATTCAAGCATATTGCATGAATTTACATCCCACATGTACAAATATACTATTTCAGATTTAGATTAATCTAATGGCTGCTTTTGACGATAATATCTGCCATCGTCTCTTCTCGTCTCGTCTTCCATAATATTGTTGTAATTATAAATAACAGCGCTTTTATCACAGACGCTTGAAGACTGCGTGTTTCTTTCCTACATTATGTCGACTACTTAACTATACGTGGAAATATTTCAAAGTAAAATATTTCATTAACAACACACAAAGCTAAAATCTACCTTTACAATTACTTGCAATTCTTCAAACTATTGCATTTCTGTTTTACACCGTTGAAAAGGGTATCGTCACGGCCGTACCGTGGTATCGTTGATAAACCCATGGAATACATGGAATTTAGAATGTAGTAGCCCGTTTTAGTTCATGCCTGCATTTCTCTTTCATGAGATAACGACTGCATAAAATCACTCAGTTAAAAAATAAGACGACCATAACTAAATAGTCAAATTTAAATAAATTTTATAGGTTTTAATTTCTAGCAGGTGCTTGATTGTTGTTGGCGGATCTGTTATTGTAAGCAAATTCAAAAAAGTTGTTCAGGCAGTAATAAGGCAGGAACGATAAGATCTCTTGGATACTGTTCTTAGTAGAAACAGCAATGCACTGCTGCACAACTTTCTAAAGATACTAGAAATTGCTTTGTGGTTAAATGAAACAATAATTAGTATAATCTGCAATGCCTACACATAATAATGTAAAATTGTTAGTGGAGATAATACAAAGGGAAAAAATGTTTTCCCTTGTGACCCATTGCCTTTATCTGTTGTGTTATAAGTAGAAGTAGTTGTGCATCTCCTATGTACATAATAATAATGCATATGTGGAATGTATTCGTATTATATGCACTGTTATGGAATTCGTATTACAGTAGTGTAATTCTCATTGTATGCATGTAGGTAGTCCTTTCCTGTAGTAAGGAAAAGCAATCTCTTGCTTACATTAATAATATTATAACATCTCGTGTTACAATTACAAACTCGCATTGGCTTCAACGACCAGCTTAAGAGAAAGCAGTGATTGTTAGAGAAATGTCAGAGTCTACTTCTGTGTCTATTCTGAGTACATGGAAACTTATTGTTGTAACTAACTTGAAGCACACACGTTTAGAGTAGTAGTAGAAGTAATAATACATTGACAAGCAGCCTTAGTGTATTTTGAAGGGAGTCCTTGTGCATGACAATGCTGGTAGTTCGGAGGTATAAGGGAGGTCTTCGTCTACTTCTACTTGAGTAGTAGATGTAGTAGAAGTTGCGGTTTTCCATCTGAAATCCGGGAACGTTCCTAATAATCCGTACCAAAACATGGTGTTCCCGTGTGGTGTAGAGTCGTAATAGTAGTGAGGAAGCAGCTCTGAATGGCTTGGCCTGCGGTGCCATGGCAGGTAATAAGCCAAAACGCAAGATTTCTCCAGAGAGAAAGCAATAGTCGTATAAGTATAGTGGAAAGGAAGGCAAGTAAGCAAATCTGCGTACAAGTACAAGCAAGAGGATATTCCTTCCTTAATAAATCAGTCACGAGTGAGTAAATAGAGCTTTTCGTGGAGGATGATGACGATAGTGCAAAGGAACCACAAAATGTTATTTCCCCTTGGTTTAACTTGTCCTGTCTTCACTTAGCCGATATATACCGTCACTACCGTCACCATTCCCATCGTCTCATCAAATCAACTGAAATCCAACTAAACTTAACTGCCGTCACTTCAGTTTCCTATTTACTACCTCCATACGCCTTTCATGTCTCTGCATTAGCAGAATAGTCGTCGAGACACAGCTTTAGACAAATTAGACGTTACTTTAATACAGAAAACCCAAGGTATCAGAATACTTACAACAGAACAGAAACAGACAGTAGAACCACTGAAGTATTCGACTGTCACAGAAAACTATATAGTAGTTTTATTGTAACCTGACAGGATGATGGTGGAACAAACAATATGTTTATACTTAGATGTTCCAATATTTAGACTAGAGTAGTAGATATACTAGAAAGTATAAGAAATCATTACTCTAAGGCATGGTTTTAGTTTTAGTATACTGTAAACTCAGCACCTTAAACACTTAAAGTTACTCAGAAGAGTTTCCCTTGCTTTAATCATTAAGCAAGCTGGTGAGACGTGTACAGATTACTTAAATGCGACAAATTGCATCAGTCACAGCTCAACACACTAAAGGCAACGCCAGAAAACCTCTAAAACCGTAGACTCTCTATACAATGTGCGTATAGCCTATGTCTAACCTAACATCACAGAAGCATAACATTGCCTGTAATATTATTACATTAGATTAGATTACCAATACCAACCTCATCTATCTATAAATAAAAGACAAGACAAGCAAGACAGATTAGTATTATAGTCATTTAGCATTGTAACGATCCATGTTAATTTGCCACAGGCTTTCTAAACCATTTCCACCATTTTACAATAAATACCAATACATAGAACCAGATACGCCTACATCATTCTTCAACTTCCTGCAATACTATCCTGATTTGTCAATAAGTACAGATTAATTCATATTCGGAGCTATCAAATCATAATGCAATTAGTAAACCATTACTGGTGCAGTAATTAAAATCCGAATTTATTTATACAATTTTTTCAATCACGTTCGTAATTGAAAATTGATTGAAGATAACCAGATTCATGTTTAGTCATCCTGATACTCATGTCTGTATTATTATAATACTCAGACTCTACTCCAATTCTCCTAGCACATAACTCTTATTCCTATTCCTTCCTTTTGTAAGAAGTGTGTGTCGGATTGTGATATCGTGGTAAATTGAGACTGCACGTTGTGTAGGATTGTGTTGAAGTTACCCGTGCAATTTACCGTGTTCATGTACATGTACAAGGTTACATGCACTACTTTACTTATGCATGGCAACACGATTCAGTTTGAAATAAGTAATGTTATGTAATGATGTGATATACAGATGAGCAGATTCCGATTTCGAATCTAGAATTCATAAGCAAGTTACAAGTAACTATATATTGTAGGTATGAGATATAACATAATAATAATATGAGTCTAGCGATTCTGAGATCCGTCCAAGTCGACTGTAAAGCAAGTTGGAGAGAAGCAATAAATCATGGTAGCACACTAATTACATCTCATCCGACATCCTCCCATAATTCCTCACTTAATCCCCTCATCGTGACAGGAGAGGCTACTACTTCTCCAGGACTGCAAAACCAACTACACACTCTGGGAGCTGAGAACTGCCTTAGAGACAGAGAGAGAGAGAGCTAAGCTTGCGATCCGATCCAACATTCAATCCAAACCCAACCAATCTACCACTACTGCCCCTTTCACATTTACATTTTACATAGATAGGCACACGCTTTCCATCGATTTCTCTAAACTCTCTATAGGTATTAATAATGTATCTTCCTTGGATTGGATGTGATGGTCTTCGTCCCACTAACCATGCAAACCTGAAGCCATGCCTAAGAGAATGCAAAGGAAATGCAAGGAAAGACGAGTGTGTTCGCTGGAACTGTAGCAAGTAGTCTTTTAAGTCAACCTATGTAAAACCAATGCCTTCATCTCTCTCTTCGACATTCCCACTATAGTATATTCCTTCTATTAATACTGTAGTAGCAGTTGTTGTATGTATAATACCAATGGTGATGGTCTTACAGACTAATAGCAGGAAGCATACTAGGAGAATTCTCTACAATGACAGTTACAATAATACTACTCATTCTAGAACTCAACTCAAAACTCCTTTCCTCTAATAATAAGTTAAGGGAAGTAGTCGTATACTAGTAGACTGTAGTTGAGTAAAGAACACGACAGCCCATAGCCATAGGGAGATGAATATATTTCTGGTTTAGAATATATGGGTGATGTGATGTGATGTAACATCACTGGGATCTCGTCTAACGTTCCTTTAAGTAATAAATAGCTTGTAGAAATGTAAAGTAGTAAATATAAGACTGTATATATCTGTACATACGTCGTAACGCACATTGCTTCGAGTCTTTAATTTCGGTATATCTTCAATTTAAGCGAATGATTGAATGCAACGTGATGTAAATGTGCGTATTTAGTAGATACATGCAGAGATAAACGTAAGAGACATATCTATGTGTATAAGTTTACTTATCTGTAAAATCTATACTGTATGTAGTTGTGATGTAAGTAGGGAGAATAGAAGTCGTATCTGGAGTAGTAGAAGGGTTTTATATGAATGTACTTAGAATTGAAAGGCCACACAGTATTCCGGTTTCATTTCTAAGCTACTCAAGCGTTCATTTTGTTGGTGTGATGCGAAATCGTCCTTTTCCTTTTGTCCAGTTCACTTTACTTAGAAAAGCCGCCTCCTGGCAACTTGGAGTCCCAATCAGCGTCAAACCAAATTTCTCCCTCCACTCAAGTCTTTCATTACGTTACATTAGATTGGAACTTTCTCCTCACCGACAACAGACAGACATTCAGGAGCAGCAGGACATGGCTTACTACAACTCCAACTTCACTTTATACTTCAAAACGCATGCATTCATATGAGTAAACTCCATGAGGGTGTCCATGGGGAGATTTCCTTACAGGCAAATCAAGTCAGAATGTAATGCTCTACGGGTTTGTTCTTATATTTAGTACGTCTGTAATAATAATGTGTGTTCTAATGCTATATTGATTCTGTATATGAACACGTATGTGTAATATAGGCATATGAATTTGTCGGAAGGAGTAAGAGAGTAAGAGTGAAATCTCTTGTACATTGCTTTGCAGAATCTCATCGTCATCATCAAGTCGTAATGTAAATGTAACGTTATGCAACGTAATGGCAGTCAGTTATTCTCATCTCATCCTCATAAAGATGAGCTCAGCTTAAACTTTAATGTTTGGTTTGGACACAAAGTAAAACAATACAGCAGACGAGAAACTTGGACGGAGAGTCTAAAGTTTCAACGTGGGCAAGGGGAGCCGGGCATGTGAGTATTGCTCAGGGAGATTGAGTTTGGTGCAGAAGCAATGAATTTTCATGTAAGTTTTGTTCTAGGAATGGATGACCATATGTGGTTCTGCAATTCTCCCGGATCGGGTAGAATCGGATGGCTTGGCTTTATGCAAATTCTCTGTAGATAAGGCACAAACTACTACAATGTTTCGGAGTACATACAAGAACTCATGAGAATGTGTATAGGAAATGCTGGAGATGAAGCTGGACATGACGCAAGATTTTCGTAGGCAACTGCCGTCGCCATTTTCCATTTTCTAGACTGACCAATGAATTCCTGACGTGAATGGAAACAACAGAGTCGGAGAATATTGTATTTTCGGGATTTCTATGGGTCTTAGGTATGTTATAAGTACGAGCGAACACGTAAGACTTGAATAGCCTCCCAGGTAGCCATAAATTAACAGAAAACCAAATTCTGCTATGAAATCAATGGAGAACAATGTAACACGGTTTAAATAGACTCGGTGGAGAAATGCGAAATTCTATTCTGTGTGGATGATGGGAGCTGACCAAGAGAGATAAGAACTTTTAGTTTATAGATGAGACAGAAGCATACATGTGCTTAATATTATAATGAAATTGGGGCTCATACGTCCAATTCACCAGTCAAGAGTATTTTATCAAAATATTACTTTGTTGACCACCCAAACGAACATGTATACAAGAAACCAAGATAAAAAATACATGAGAATACAGACACAGAGCATTCAAACCCAGTTACATATGACAAAACATAACAAAACATATAACATTGCTAACAAGGAGTAGTAGAACAGTAACGTAACGTATATTTGATGTACATTTATATTATTTGATATGTTTATTCGGTTTTCTTTTGATTTGAGCCCTTGCGAAGATTGTACGAAGACCTGGTGGTGGATTGTGCCACCGGCTTGTTTTCTTTGGCAGACACTGCCGCCGCGACAGCAGCCCGTTGCTTCTTCCCTTCAAAGTAAGCTTTGTAGAAGAAATTGGCGAAAAGGGCAAAGTAGCTGGCATACATACTCAGTCCCAAATTTAAGTGGTGGTAAGGGACATCACATAAAAGCCCTGCATTCTTGGCCCTGTAAGCGTACACATTGACACTTACACCTACAACCATTTGCGACAGTTGTAAGCACGTGATTGTCATCGAAATTGGCTTTGGGATGCGCAGCCGGAGAGACTGAAATTATCAAATAATATTCAATCAATATTTCTCATTATCAAATTTAAACACGCCAAATGTAATTTTTTCAATATCTCAAAACTTTCAATATTACAGAATGTCATGTAGATCATTTTTTGTACCGAAACCAAAGTAAGATTGCACTTGTTTTGCATAGCATAAAGAAATAAAGAACATTGGTTACCTTGCAAGCGTAATAAGTATACATGAGGGAGTGGACCAAGTAGTTCATGACGACGAACCATCTGGCCGGTGCAATGTAGTCGCCGTATGAGTACCAAGAATAGAGCAGAACTGTCATGTGATGATACCTGTACAAAAATAACAACATGAAATTAAAAGTATGAGCTGTCGATGAAATCTTAGATGTCTACTAGTCTAGAGTTGTCATGCTTTCATTTTTTAACTGCAAGTTCAAGTTCAATGTTGGAAATGAATTATAGGAAAATGAAACTTGCTGCTTTAAATAAATACTTCGTAAAGTACAGTTTCTATCTGTAGTCATAAATGCAAACTCTCATATATGCGAGAAGTATAGCAACGGTATTTACCATTTGCTCTATAAGTATGCTGTGACTGTTACTTCGACTTATACATTGTACATATCACATATGACGCTTTACGATGCAAAAATACAAACTCGAACTTTATACTTATAATAAGAAACAGCTGAACAATGTAACCTTTAGCTCTGCAGCATCTGCCGATAAACACGCTACGTATACTCAACTCAATGTAAGTCTCTCTTCTGTATCAACAGAATGGCTTAAAGTAAAAGTTGTATTTTGTTTACCAAATTATGCTAATGCACATAGGTACAGTTGTAAGTAGGTGCATAGCGCATAGAGTTTTAGTGCGTCAAAGATGTGTAATGTGACACACTTGAGACGATATACTTGATCTTGTATATCGTTCTAACTTAAATAAGTTTTATCTGGAAATCTAAGACGATTCTCTTATGACAAAACACTCATTCACCCCCGCCTGGTGTAACGAAAGCACGGAATATTATCCGTCAGCCCCACTCAAATTCAAACCCTTCTGTTCACAACTTCTCATTCACTCGTTCCACCAAAGATAATTCAACCCAAAACATACATGCTAACAATTATGATGCAACACTGTTGTGCTTTATAGTAATATCACAGAATATTCAAACATATTTAACCAAACAAAGAAATATTTTCATGAATTATTACTTTGCAAAAGTATTACTATTTAGTCATTTCTTTGTTTGGTTAAATGTGTTTGAATATTTTGCGATATTACTATAAAGCACAACAGTATTGTATCATCATTTTTGGCATGTATGTTTTGGGCTGAACTAGCCTTGGTAGAACGAGTGAATGAGAAGTTGATGAACAGAAGGGTTTGAGTTTGAAGTGGGGCTGTCGGATAGTGTTCCGTGCTTTCGTTACACCGGAAGGTTGAATGAGCGTTTTGTCATAAGAGAATCGTCTTAGATTTCCAGATAAAACTTACCAAGTTAGAACGATATGCAAGATCAAGTATATCGTCTCAAGTATGTTTAATACTCTTCATTTGTTTTTGTTAAGTGTGAAGTAATATTTCATTAAATTATAAATAGGTGTTTTAAGGTAGAGCTTAGAAGGTAATACAAATCAAAAGTATAGAATTTATGCACAGCTAAATATTACTTAAAGACAAATAATTTAGAATGTTAAACACGATTGAATAAGATCTAGATTTGATAAAAAAGTATTTCTTAAGTATTTACATTATATACAAATATTTTTATGAAGACAAAGACACCTGCCCATACAAAAGTTTCATTTATTCATTGATATATTCATAAGTTCGCGAAATTTTATTCTACTAATTTTCTCATGAAAAGGAAGTTCAGCTCTTAAAGACAACATAACTTTTCTGCCTACTTATGCTACGGAGGATGCTTATCTATACTAAGAAGGAAAGGGTGAACAAAAATGAAAGTTAAAACATGTCGAATTAATTAACTTGTGGACCAGGTGGTGTTTAATTTAATAGTAAAGTCGAATTTAAGACAACGAAGAAAACAGTCAGAGCAAGTAAATGAACAAACTCGTCCCCCACTTGGTTCTGACATTTTTTTCGTTGTCTTAAATTCGACTTTACTATTAACTTGACTCCACCTGGTCCACAAGTGCATTAATTTGTCAGTTTCAACTTTCATTTTTGTTCAACCTTTCCTTCATAGTATAGATAAGCATCCTCCTTAGCATAAATAAACAGAAAAGTTCTGTTTCTTTTAGAGCTGAACTTCCTTTTCATGGGAAAATTATTATAATAAAATTTCGCACACTTATGAAGATGCCTATGCAAAAATGAAACTTTTGCTGGGACAGTTGTCATTGTCTTCATAAATATATTTGTATCTAATGTAAATACTTAAGAAATGCTTTTTTATCAAATCTAGATTTTATTCAATTGTGTTTAACATCCTAATTTTTTATTTCTGCAAGTAATAATTTAGCTATGCATAAATTCTATACGTTTGATTTGGATTACTCTTTTATGCTCTACCTTAAAACACCTATTTATTATTTGATGAAATATTGCTTCACACTTAACAAAAACAAATGAAGAGTTTTATTCCTTTTTGAGTTAACACCTGAGTGAGTACAATTCGTTTTTTAAGGAACGCACATCCGCTTGCGTAGCATTAAGCGGATGCAACCTACCTACCTAATACTATAGTGATACATATTATAGTATAACTGTATGCATTCATAATACCTGGGACAGGAACAATTCCGTACTTGCATGTAAACAGAAAACGAAAACATGCAAGTACCAACTTATGTATTATACATAATACCAAACCCTTAGTGGGGCAATGCTAAATAAATAAGTTATGTCTGCTTACAGCATAACGCGTATTATTCAAGTTTAATAATATATGAGCCTGAATGTCAAGGCAAGCTTGGTTTGATTTATGTAAAACCTATACATCTCCATTTAGCTGTACATGTCGTTGTCAGTTTAATAAAGACATTGTATCTCAACAAAACAATATTGACACCAAAGGAGTATCTAGTATCTACCTACACTTATTCTAACTTGTCCCTGCACACTTTACAAACACAACAATATTTATTTGTTAATTTGCACAGAAATATTATTGTACCTGCTCTAGTTAATTTTCTTGTTGTGTGTGTATTATCAATATCTTTATGTATCAACAATGACAAGTCAGAATTATCGCTTTCGTTCATGATAAGTTAACTTACTGAACTACCTTAGTCTCAAAAGGAGAATAAAGTATGTTGACATTATGGAACCCTCGGATAAAACTGGGTTGAGCAAGTAAAACCAGAATTTGCAAATGTATAACTTGTATGGCAAGTATCAAGTAACTGGCTAGATGATTACAATCGCCTACATACGTAGGTATTGTATTATCGAGACATATTGAGAGTTTATTGTGATTGTTTTTTAAATTGCCAACGTTGAAGAATTCAATACTTTTTTTTACAAACTTAAATCATATAAATTAACTTTTAAACTTACTCTTCACGATTTACTTTTAAAGTTACATGTTTTCGATAGATCTCTTAGTTCATAGTTCGAAGCATAATAATTACGTATGAATTGTATAAAATTTTGATAATGTTAGAGAAAAAAGATGGTCTTACCAATGAAGAAAGATGAGTGGTTGCTTCCTGAGAACGATGAAAGCAGTGTCACCTAGCTCAACCAATTTCGACATAACAAAGGCCCATGCCCAAAAAGCGGATGCTGGAGTGACATCTTCACTGTAAGAAACATAACATTTTCTCATCAAAATCTTCACAACAACCGTTACTGTATGTGGTAACAAAGAGGTATCTGTATGTAATTTCCATGAATTCTATTGAATTGGTTAAAATTTCAATATTATAGCTCTAAGGTCTTTCAAAAGCATCAAAAGCGTCTGCAACATTATACAAATACAAGCAAGCAAAGAGAGGTGTAGCCTGGTTTGATTTATGTATTACCCTTACAAATACAAACTAAAAAATCAAGAATAATTATACAGCTAAAATAATTAACTCGATAAAATCTCTTTTTACGTATATTTTACCTTATACCAGTACGAAAATAGAATTCATAAATATTCACTTGAACAATACTTGCCAGTTGTTCTTGCTGCAATCCATTTAATTACATAAGCAATAAGATTTTACTACTAATTCTACTTACATACAAAGTTCTACATATAACAAGTAACATACATTACACATGTTTGTAAGTAAGTAGTATAGGAGGAATAGCAGTAAAATGCATTTACATCTGAAATAAAGGCTAAATAATCATCTGCTATGAAATGTTAGAAAAGAATATAAGCAAGTACTGTATCAATCATGAAGATGAACCACTACCTACCTACCTATTAACTAATGTAAGGTGCCAAAGTTTTAATTAGAAAGAAAAACCTTTAAATCTTAATCAAATGAGTTTAATAGCGATAATCTGTTGAATTAATAGCTTCAGAAGCCAATCATTGTATCACGTTGCGAAATGGTTCACAAGCGTCATCCATCGTAGTGCTTGCTTAACTGATCTTGAACAAGTTAATAACTCCAATAATATAGATTTTTACTAGCTCTCCTAAAGTATAACACCAACTCTTAACGAATCATCATCATACATGGCTGCTTATCTTTCGCAATAATGTGCTTTACAAAATTTTACAACTAGAACCAATTCTTTTTAACGTAATACTCATGTAGTAGTAGCTTCCCTACAAAATACCAACACTATACAACTAGCAACGAATAATAGTAATAATCAGTACATAAGTACACCATACATACAGATAGAATACATACATACTTCTCATTAACTTATCAAAACTATGCACACTCCATCATAATAATACTTAATATCACAGCCAGAAACACCAAAGAATCATCATACACATAGACATCGTCTTACTTACATTAAATACAGCATTCGTAAAATATACACTGTGTATAGCAGATTGTACATTTGTGCTTTAGTACAACAAATGCATCTACACTTGATATCTATGTACATTTTACATACAACAGCTAATGTACATTACGCATACATATAAAACTATATACACAGCAATTGAAAACATGATGAAAAAGTTGCTAGCAAATCGTCAAGAAGCGAGAACAGAACACTTCTCCTCAAGAACCGGTTTCAAGTAACCCCGAATTATACTTAATCTTCTTGTGGAACAAACAAGCATCAAAGCACAATGCATCTACACAGCGCATCGTAGTAGATACAAAATACACACACAAAACATACTCTTAGCACAACAGACAGTACAATGGCATACAATCGTACATAGAAGAAGAATACCTACGTACTCATTGTGAGTGCATAGAAATGGTCAGAGAGGATGAATAACACAACAATCATATCATATCATATCATATCAAGTAATAAGAAGAGAGAGAGAAGAAAAAACAGAATAAAGATGAAAGAGAGCTAAAATGAACGCTAAAGGTTTGTAAATTAAAGCCTCTTCTTCGACTCTTGTTTAATAATGTTAAATGTCTCAAGACGGCGGATGCGGATTACGTGCTTTGCTTACCTCTGCAATTTACATTACTTGTGCTCCACAACATATAAACACAAGACATACATAATATCACAAAGAACAACACACCCACCACCTCTCTGCTTTACAACTGACTGACTGAGAGAGCAACATACGACAAGCCTCTCGGCCTTTACTTTTATATGCACACGTCCTATCTGTACAGGCAATGCCTTCTTAAGATACATTTTTGTAATATCTAATTGTAAGTAGATGAGTGCATGGAATATACCAACAGTTCTAAATGTTGATATACTTATTCCTATTATCTATGCGCTATACTCTGTACACACCACTTAAAAAACAGATACATTCTCCTGCAGATAACCTCCGTCTCTCTGTGGCAATTTTACACTTTTACGTTTTAACACGACTACACGGTGAACTCGCTATCATAACAAACAAATTGTTAGTCTACTACCAAAATGCAGATTCTATACGAATGCCAAATTGGTTACAGATATAATATGATGTACGTATTATTTACATACAGGAATCAAGAAGAAGATAGACTCACACACACATTATCGTACAATGATAAAAGGATTTGCTACTCTCAGTGTTTATACTATTTACCTTTACCTCCTGTTCTCTAATACAGGATTACAAGTAGAGATGTGCAGTCTAAGATTTTCTCCATGCAATTACTAATATCACATTTAGTCATGCAATATCTAATATAACTTAATAGCCAATTTGTTGGATAGACAAAATTTGCAAAAAGTTCACCTGCTAAATTGGAAATAATTTTATTACTAAAATGACTGCTTATTCTAAGTTGGGTAAAACTGACACAATCATGTAAAACAAAAATTCACTGGAGAGTTTACAATTAATTTCATTCATATAAAATTGGAGCTAAGTACCTAAACTCATTCTTTGCTTCAACTTTTTGTTTGTAAAATGTGCTAAGCACAATCTACAGTCTATCAGTTACCACTATGCTTATTGACTGCATTTTGGTATTTTAAAAATTGAATTCCGCCTGTTCCGTCTTTTTCTGTCATTTCATATTAATAAATAAAATACACAATATATATTTTACCTTCAAACGATCAGAACATCATTAATAAGCAATCTAAAATGTGAAGCAAAGCTAGAAGTAAAAACTGAAGTTGAATATTTTCTTTGGTTGCATACTTCTAGTGCTGAAACACCTGTCTGTGCAAATCAAAATGCGTATTTGGCAAATATGGACTGAGTGAGTGTAAAAGGTTCGGTTACTTTTATGGTATACCGTGTGCGAATAGTAGCCATGCTACTACTCTGTTTCTTGAGAAAGACGGTTAACTCATCTACCTAGATACTGGATACGTAAATACATGCATTCCTCTTTTATTCTTCATATGTAGTTCGTAGGTAGGTACACAGGTAAAGTAAGTCTATAGGTAAGTAAGCAGAGGTATGCCGCCGGGCAAGATTCAGTGTATAAAGTACATCTTCTTTACAGTTAACTGACCTGAACTCTTTCGTGTTTAGATCTATGTGTATAACATATAGCACATCTCATCACATCTCTTACAGACACATATACCGTATAGCTCTATCTCTATCGTATATAACTATATTGTATGGATACCTACGTAAATATTCATTTACAACCAAGCACTATTAACATTGCATTGCCACTACCATTCAATTCACATCCCTAACATGGAATTACATTAAAGACAGGCTTTGCTAATATGCAACTACGTACCTATGCAGTATAAAGTAATCCTTAAATGTGTGTACTCTGTGTACTACATAATATATAATACACTTAACCACTACTACTAATGCAAATGCATGGCTACATGATGCAGATAGCTAAGAGCTACATACAAACTACATCATCATACTTATAATATGTGCCAAGCTTGGCCATGTCTCGTAAACGTAATGCAATGATGATGATGAGAACACTAGGTCACCAGCACCACACCACAACATTCATCCTCACCCAACCCAGTGATGTTCACTGTCAAGAGAGCTAGGAGAGTAAAAAGGAAGAACTTTCACATTTTTATGACAGAGACTTAGTGAATGACAAGACAAACTGACTGTGAAAGTCCAGTCATACATTCTGTTAACTGTTTCGTTAAGCAAAAGGAAAAACCATAGTGTCTCTAAACAATGCACCTATTAGCTCACATGCAAATTCAACCGAGAGCAAATATAACGCACCACTTCCTCAATGATGATGATGATGAAATTTTCTGACAATAGGTTTATCGTAAAAGGATTCTTGAATGGATATTTTTTGTCGTGTGTAAATATATAGAGTCTAGGTATTTAAGTATAAGCACAGGTATTATAAAACTGAAGAAACGAAGAAGCTGAATTTTGCATGAAAAGTTTTTCCCGAAGCAGAGATTTGATTTTGTAGTAGTAGTAGTAGAAGGATTTTAGAAACTGAAGTGTGTAATGGTGAGGGATATGGATTTACCATGGAGAGCAGACGGAATGATGAAATCCTTGCGGACTCAAAAGAATCCCGATGAGCTCTGGAAGTGTTCGAGCCGTCGCAGCAATGGAAAATGCAGCCAAGATAATATTCCAAAAAGTCAGTGCTCCTCGAAGCTCATAAGGTTTCCTTCCTCTCATCAGCCATTGTCCAACAAAAATTGCTAAGAGGTAGGCAGCCGTTCCGTAGAAGCTCAGATGCCAATTCCGGCTCATCCATTCCTGTTTATCACGGTAGTCAAAGGTCTCGAAGAAAAAGCCTGAAGCTACTGATTGTACTGGAGAGGAGAAAGATTCGGCATGACTTGTTGGCGGTGATGGTGGAGGAGACCGGGCTGTCATAATATGATCTTCACGAGTGACACTGCAATTTATAACAGTAGCAATATGAAACAATTTGTAGAGATATTTTACAACTTAGCACAAATACATTCGTCGCGTATATGTAGAGTAGTGTAATACGTAATGTAATACGATTCCTCGGTCGTGGTACAAACAAATAGCACTTTCCAAATAATTTTTTTCTTAACAATTTCCACAGTTCCAAATTATTTGTAGCACCATTTTCTACTTAAGACTTAAGTAATATACACTTGAACAGTTTAATAGAAAAAACGGATGTATTTAGGTATTTAATTTGTGGTGGTATTTTCCAACGACCAGAATTAGATGAGGACACCTCTATGAACTTTGAACTGTGGGAGAACGGAAGGAAACAACTTACACACCATATGCGCGAATATGATGGGGGAAAGAGCCAGCCGAGAGTATCCAATGTTCAAGAGAACAAACGAAGAGCAAGAAGAGATGAATGAAGACAAGTATACAAGTAGAGTCCGTCAGTGGAGAGAGAAATGTAGGCCAACTCTAGGAGAAGATGTTTCCTGCTCACGAGGTAGTTGACGAATAAATCTTATAGAGACCCAATCCCCTCATTGTGGAGATTGGCAAAAGGAATGGCAATAGAATAATATGTGGAATATCATACGAATACGATACAATAACTACCTACGAGAAATGTAAGTACACATCATAGGTATGTATATGGTATATGTATATAGCCAATGTATGGATGTACACTCTTAGCCTACTGACTACTAACAAAGTGTAAACCACATGAACTGCAGGAATTCTTCTTCATCATCTTCATCATCTCTATTAGATAGAACTAGAATCGTTGCTTTGCCTTGTCTTACCTTGGCCTTATAGAAGGAGTGTATAAGGTGCAAAGCAATGTACTTTGCAGTTGCTCCTAGTTTAAGCAGTAGATGCACAAACTTTTAACTTATCTCAACTGAGACTACTGCAATTTAATATAAGAATACGAATATCAGCAGTAGTACACATACAATAAAGTAAATAGTGAAGAATAAAATATAATAGTTACATATAATATTATATGTAGTACATAGTAATATATTAAACCTACATAGTAAAGTAAAGACTGCTACTACTACTACTACTACGACTACTACAACAAAATACAACCCCAACCTTTCAATAGTAAACTCGAGTCAAGTTTTATGACTGAGAATCAACATCTTCAGAAAAGAATTCACTATCATCTACGACTAGTTAACAGCTAAGAATTTAAGATTAATAAGTATAATATGGTGAACCGCAATAGACGCCCCTACACATCACTACTAACATAATTTGTTTATAAGCCAAGGGTTGCCGTTTCTTTGAGTTTACTTCAACACAACCAAATACTACTAGCCTTATCCCTATTTAACAAAAACGTATAGAGCAGATGATAGTGTTCTTGATTTCCTTGAGATCTTTTATCCTACTTTTTGAGAAATACCTTTACGTACAATACAAACTCTTTAACTTAGATATTCCTTTACTCAGTTCTACTAAGACAACCCTAAAGTATTTCAATTCGCATATTTCATCCATTTTATTAAGCATTTTTGCGATTACTACAAAAAATTCATGATATCAATGCACATTCTTATTGGTACAGATATAAATAGAAATATCAGATAAACAATCAAATAATATCGAGATGTAGTAGTGGTGGAAGTATTACAGTCAATTAATGTGCGTAATTCTAGACGGTAGTAATAATAAGTAGTCAATATTTACCATGTAGGATTTATTTACTGTATATATACAAATGTAAACCTTAGCTGAAATTTTTACAGCACAGAGCGATGCTCCGCTATTCTTAGCTTAGCAAATAAATTCACTCTAGCAGTAGGCAAGTTTGTGCATGGCTGACTGTAACACACACAACTAGTGTTGGTTATCAAAGCAGTTAGTTCAGCTGAAGATTTTAATACAATTTTCGCTTTAGAGACACAAACGTGTGTACTAGGACTTGAAAAACCTACTGAAGATAATACACACGTGTAATAAATGTTACTATGCAGTCGTAATTTATTTATGGGAACTTAAAAGACTTAAACCAAACAAAATCATAAAAGTATGAATTTCTGAAAGTTTTTGCAAACTGTAAATAATGATAATGATAATATTTAGACATTTAATTATAATGTAAATGTATCTACATTATGTTCTGCAGTTACACTGCGTAGCTCTGCTATTTTGTTCCATCGTTATAAATGCAAAGTAGGTGAATAAAGCTTTAATTTCAACTTCTAGACATTTTATTTGTAAACAATTTAATTCGTCGCATAGGAAAGGAAAGAATGGTAGAATCGACGACCTTGATAGCGTTCCTCATGTTCATTATTGCCGTCCTGATGACTTCCACTGCAAATGCTTACACAAGTATAGAATCTCTGTACTTGTCCTCTAAGTTTAAATAACGTCTTGCTATAGCTTTCTAGAGCAGAGACAGTAATTAATTTGTATGACAAACCAACTTTTTCCTTTGACATTTTTCACGTCAACTTTTTAACGACGGTGTTAACACCTACGTTGTAGTGTAAACGCGTAACTATACTAATTAACAAGGTATGTGTATGAAAAGATACATACCGTACGCAACAACGATTCCAATCGCCGTGTCGATATACTAGTTCTATAGATAAAAAAAGCTACACAAAGATACATTTTTGATCCAACAATTGAAATTATGCAAAAAACATTATTAGGTACATTAGGTATTATTACAACACTCAGTAATAATACCTAAGTTGTCAAACAGCTTAAACAATTTTCTCGTACAAAGTCGTCGACTAACTATCAGTGAACTAAACCTTTACAAACTGCGAAATAACAGTCAATAGTGTGATTTTCAATTTCAATTTTTCAAAATATTATGTAAATTCGTTGTTTCGCTACAACCTGTGTTGACCGGTTTATTTTTATTTTTATCATTATAATTATATTAATAGTATTAATTCATTGAAAAGAAAGAGATTCTCTATAGATTCCATACAGCGGAATTTCCGTATTAGGCAAGTTCTTTGTGAGTACTGGATTTGTTTTATACGCCTGCAATTTGGTATTATTATTTATACTCTGGTTTTGCATCAAAATACTCAAGTGTGACGAAATGTGTGGTCTATAACCTTGTAGTACAAAACCGTATCACCTACTAATTACCATCTTCTAGTTTTCAGATATGTACTCCGCAGGTGTGAGTAGTAATTTACTGTGGTCGTCTAAGGATAATTTTAAACCAGAAGTATATAATAATAACCAATCTTGGCTTATAATAAAGTAATCTGTATTTCCTTCAAAAACTAGGAATTTCCAAATAGCAGAGTTAATTTTAATGATTCAATCTTCCAAAAAACTACATGTAGAAGCAAATGATTTTCACCAAACGATTAATACAAAGTGTATGTGGTATATAATTGCGGTGGATGATCAGTATAATTGTATTATCTTCGAAGGATGTTCAAGACCAATAATATTATTACGACTGAATTTTGGTAACCTTAGTCTGACTTTGTAAGTAAAGGAGAGTAGGTACATATAATTGCATTTGGACGGAAGTAGTATGGGTAGCAGAACCACACGTGTAGTTTTTACTCTATGTGTTACACAGGTGATAAGCATCTCCGAACTATGCACGTAACAGAAAGTAAAAAACGACAGTTTAGTTGTAACACAGGGCAGAAGGCACCCTTGCTAAAATAATGCCAGATGATATAAATTGACAGTTAAATGAATTTTCGAGTATTCTTCTCTAACTATGCCCTGTTGAGTTTTTGAAGGTTTAGCCATCAAGGTTGGCTTAGTTCTGCGACTCCTATCTACGAAGCCTCCTACTACCAACTCGCAATCACATAGCTCTGCAGTGCTCAATAAACAAAATGCCCGTTTGTCACTAAACATCATACATTTACTTATATTATTAGAGGCTGGTTCATATAGGTATGTGTTCACTCTGTACTGGTGGTGTTAACAACTACTAGTATTGCTGGTACTACTTAGCAATATTGATCGTAACAATTTAATTAGGAATGCTACCTTCATCAGCACGGACAGGAAAGTGGTGCATAAAATAAATGAACTGTAATAATTTAGATTATAGAGACTACTATCAGTAATGTTTTATAGCAACTTAAAAGTTGTATATAGGTACTGCATTATAAATATTGGAACAATTTATCAATCAATTCAATTAGAAAGAGGTTTAAGGGTTTAAAGTTGACAATAAAGTGTCTATCCAGCTACCATTTGCAATAGTATGCACATGGAAAGTTTTAAAACATGTATAATCAATACATTCTGTATATGACATGACTTAGGCTTATGTAGTTGCTTGTAAAAACATATTAAATAGAAATACCAATAATATGGTCTTCAAGAAATTGTTTCTAATTTTATTCGATTATTATAAGAACTACGCTTAGATTTATAGTTTATTTGCTAAGATTGATTAAGTACTGTAAGCTACTTATTTTTAAGATGGCTAAAAATTGATTTAGCTGAAAATTGCAATTAATTATTGTATGTGCAATTAATGCATAAGCCTAAAACATACTTGGGTAAATAAAGGGTCGTAGTTATAACAAGTAATCTAGATACATCGGTTCAAGTTTTGTACTTCAATAATAAAAAAGTAAATGATCAAGAAAAAGTGTTCTTTTAATGCAAAAACAAAAATCTTTTTAATCCTGAAAGCACATAAAAAAACATTTACATGACAAAAAATTGTATACACAGTATTATATACAGATTTTTCATGAAATTTTGACGTTTCCAAGCCAAATAAGCCAAAACGTACAAGTTATTTTTCTAAAACTATCTTCAACTCATATTCCTACTTAAAGAATGTATTTTTATGCTTCATTGAATTTATTTTCATGCATCCGGTTCATTTGGTAAACTACAGATACTAAATCCCATTTGTCATAATGATAATACTGTACTAGAACTAGCCGAATATCCCGTCATGGTGTGATCTGTAGCTATAATTATTAATTGTGAGAACAGTCAGAAGTAAAACGAAAATTAATTAATCCCATTTCGTTTACTTGAATAATGAACCTACTGAGTCGGCAATTTCTTAAGAATTCCATATTGCAAGTCAGAATCGGACAAAGGTATGCAACATGCATGAAAAAGTGTAGTAAACAAAGGACTCTGCATATTTTTTGTACAACGGTCATTCAATCGATCTAAATATGTGTATAGCTCTTATAGCTTTACCGAAATATCAATACCTTCAGCCAAATGGCAGGTTTAAAGTTTTAAGGGCAAGGTTAGTCTATTTCCAGAATTTTGAAGGTTGTAAGAATTAATAAGGCACCATTATTAGGGTGGTATGCACTTGAGTACCTATAAGTACTGTAATGGTTCACGGTTCATGGTTAGTTACTCTGCCCTGGTACATGCATGTAACAAAGAACTGACGATGTACCCTGAATGTGTTCCTCGAGTGCCTTTTAGGTGGAAGGATACTTGACTCGAACCATTTCTTAAGGCTTGGCTTTCGTGGTAAGAATCCCACAAGAAAGGACATACCAATAATGGAACTTTCTTCAGATACTTATACATAACACTGCAATGGACTAGACCTTCTCTGCAGGTATTATATTACTTCCTGTCAAGTTTATAACGCCCAAGTGGGGTTTTCGGACAGAGATTCCTTTATTTATGAATGGGTGACCCCACAGCACTGCACTGACTAGTTAGTTACATTTGTTCTTCACATTCAACTGAAATTGCATGAATGTGAAAGGAAAGAAAGAAAAATAATCACAAGCATGTATATGTATAGTCAAAGCTGCATTTTTTACGACATCGAATTAAGCTTTCGAAAAATAAGATCCCGACTTAAAAGTTGGAGATGCACATTTCACACGGGTTTTCTTTTTTCTTTTGTATGGACGTTATTTAATTGTCACAGGTGAAGCTTGTTAGTACTAATGAAACTGTTAATCTTATTTTAATAATTTTAATTATGACCATCTGTCTTATTATAATTATTTCATGCCTACTGTCTACATCAATTCAAGCCAAAATTCTGCTGGCTTTATTTTTTATTTTTTAATTATCAAACCAACAAAGACGAAAAAGGTAATGTCCAACCTACCTTGGCAATGAATTGTTTTATTTGGTTTCAACCATTACTTTTATTTAATGTCACTTCAGTGTAGAATAAGTAGTTTGTATGTAGTGGAAGCAAACAATTGTTTTTGTCATACTATCAAGCTTATTTAGCTTACAAATTGTAAACTATAGATAGAATAGTCAAAATAATGTAATAAGCATAGTGAAACATGGTTTAAGTATGTCACATGTATAGTCGTATTCCAGTAGCATTCACTAAACTAATAAACTTCATGATATGATGTGACACATAATTTATGTATCTGTATGCAAAAATTAATTAATAGTAAAATTCTCCAAAGCTCCGGTTTACCATAATGACGCAATGCATAATTCATTACTTGCCATTTTGCGTCAGCTTAATATGATTCATGTAATAAAGTATGCGTAATATCACTGTAAGTTTGTCAACCATTAAACCATAAACTTATTCATGGTTGCATACTTGTATAGATAAGCATGCTTTGTATGTAAAGTCAAGTAGTTAGACCTTTAGCCTATATACCTACATATTTGTAATAAATCGGTGATGCATCTGGTTTTATTGCAAATATTCGCACAAAGGTGCTTCATAGTAAAGAAATGTGTTTTACAACCTTGTGTACAAATTGCACTTAATCCGAGTTGAATTCTTTAATTTTTTGAATCAGAAACAGAGCAATTATTTGTATAGTTTAAGTTTTGTTATGGAAAGTCTCATGAATTACCATGAAATCTCACGTTGACCCACAATTCCGCTGCGTTTACAGCTCTTCCTCTGTGTCTCTGTAGCAGAATTTTCCAATGTAAAGGCCAAACTTCTTTATAAAAGTCGCAGAACGGAGTGAAGAACAGAGAGATTCTTGTTGATTCCCGCTCAGAACGGCTGACTGTTTCCCTCCAATTCCTTAAAGCGATTTCCACACTATACTTCACTTACCTATACATTTATACACACACAGCAGTTGGGTAAGGTAAAGTACTCACTAAGGTATTGCGTATTGCATTGCACGATTTTGTTTTTGTACGAGTTTGCTTCAAGAGTAGTCGTATATGTGGTTGTAGCCTTCTGGTCTGAACTTACATGCAACTATAGCACATAAATTTATAAGCTGTATATGCCTTTATGCCTTTATGTATGTATAAACACATAAACCTATTCTGTGTACATACACATAGCTTAAACTTATATATATATATATATGGAAACTTATACTGGGCAAAACACAAAGATTTTCAGTGTTGAGGCTTTTATACATACATTTCTATCCAAACACACAGTAAAATGTTTGGTTTGTATCCACATACATTCACTCACACATTTAAGTCGATCTGGCATACCTATCTTTGCTAAGTACATAGCAAAATTGTACAAAGTGTGTTTTGTGTATGTATGTATATATTCTCACTCCCTTTTATTGCTCCTTATATATACACTTATGATTATATAAAAGTTAGCATTATATTATACACTTTAACTTCACAACATTTCGATACGAGACTTGTTCTCATCCAAATGGTAAAAGAGCTCAAAGGCTTTCCTCCCTGATTTTTCTGTGAGAATTCTCTTTACTTGTATACATGCACACACACACAGCATACTGGTATATTGTATTACTCACTAATCTTTTAGCTATTTGCCTATCTTTCTTGTTCTAAAATCCTTATCGTTTACTCATAAACTCATAACAGAAACTATAACGATACACACGTATAGCTATGTGGCTACTAAACAATACTAGCAAGTATGTAGCCTTTACATCTGGTATACCAGGCAGAGATCACTTGGGTTGTTACTGTTCTGCTGGTTTTAGGTCCTCCGGCTCGTTTTCTACATGCCCGCCGAATACATTTGCATGCTCCTTTTTGCCGTATATAGGTATCGCATAAGTATAACGCGTAATTGAATGTAACATGCAATACATGCATTAGATTTCTGATTGTAGTCCTAATACACTTCTTTCCAAGATGTGTGGATGTGCGTGTAGTATGCACCGTCAACACACAACCATATCCATATGCCCACTATATGCAAAGGGTAAAAAGGACACATTCATTAATAAAGTCTCCACTTTTAACCAAAAATTACCTTTCCATCCTAAAATTCACTTACTTAATGATATTGAATGTACAACGCAAATTAGAATCCAAAAACTAACTAATCATTTCTATTTTCTGAATGCCCAAGTATTAGACTATTGCCATTTCAAATTTAGAAGATTAGAATAATATTATATAATCTAATAATTGTAGGTTTTCTCAAGGCAATCTACTCATTGTAGGCTCGTGTAATATTATCACAAAATAGTTAAAATTTCTGTTACATTTTAGAAAAAAATAATCCGTATTTACTTATAATATTGTTAACAGGATTTTTACATGCTTTGGCCAAACAGAATGAAATGAAATAGCGTTGCCAACAATTTTAAAGTCCCTTCATGTCCATCCCTCTTTAAGAAAAAGTATAGGTGTGTATAATATCTGTATGCTAAAAATATGTACAATCCAAATTGTGATCATGTAATGTATGTAAATGAAAATTTTTATTGATATATTGTACCCTGTACTTGTATACTCCCGTATAAAGAAAGCCGGTTTACACTTTTATGCTATTACACAAAACCAGCAATGATTCAATTTCAATTTCAATTTTGTCGGTTCAGATTTCAAGTTGACTTTAGCATACTTCCTTTTGTTGAATCATTCATTACCTGAAAGTTATGCATGAAAAACTAACATTTGCCAATCTTGTTACAAAATCATATGCAATTGAAGAATAGCAAAAACCGGGTGGTTTTACTAGCTTGAAATAATTTACTAAGTAATCTAAATCTAACCCTGTTGATATACTTGATCTCATTACGCATTATCTTCATAATAAGTGTAGCGACCCTAATCTGTACGTGTGAATGTAATGTGTATGTATAATATAAAATCCAATGCCCAGAAAAACCCTACTGACTGACTTGACTGAGCAAACGAACAACTAAACACAAGGAGAGAGAGAGAAGAAGAATCTAGCAAGATACCCGGGATAGAATACATAGAAGGTACTTTTTCACGTTCAAAGCTGAAGTTTACACACACAGGCCCCTTTTGTATACATACATGAGTCCTATATATATATGCTACATAATATGTGCTAACATGAAGTACACGTAGTATAAACTACATAAATGCACTTTTACAAGTTATATAAAGTATGTAAAGGTATATTTGATATAAAGGGATATTTCGACTAATGTATTTGGAGTAGTATCAGTTGGTATTGCTGTATCCTTCTATAGTTTGAGTTTTGAGTATTTTATGGCCCATTTCGATACAACAGCCAGGAGAAATAGTTGTGTGTGTGGTTCGTTACGTAGGTCGTCGTGTGCTGTGTATTTTGTGTGTGTGTATAAAGTAAGTGTACTGCTCTTGTGTGTACATGGACGTGCATACTCCTCTGGTAAAAGGTAAAGGCTAAAGCTGGATGCAATGACATGGCTAAGACTTAACGTGTATGTGTGTGTGTAGAGAAGTGTACTGAATTTATAGGTACATGGTACTTTACCTATACGACAGATAGGAGATTCGTCGACGACTAGACTACCCTTTTGTTTTCCTTTCTACTACAAAAACTGTCTCTTGACTTTACATATAGAGAGATACGTACAGAGAGCACACTTCGACTGCTACTTTTACATTGTACTACACTGACTGTTTGAAAACAGCCTTTAATTTCATGCAGCCATCATTTTTGAAAAAAACAATTAAATTGTATGGTGAAGGAAGGCTACGGCGGTGTTTAAAGTGGTTCGTGGTAATTACGAATTTATATAGATAGAGGTAGATTATTTCTTAATTCATCCGGGCAGTTTGTGAATATACGGTGTTTGTGCTGCTCCCCTCTATATATCTAGAGGATTGGATACGTTGAGTTCTTCTGGTGGTGGTGGTGGGTCCGTTTCATTTGGCAGTTCGGCAGTTGCATTGAATTCTAGTGAACGAAGTCGGGTGAATTCAAGGACCTATATAGAAAACAAAAGGGAGAATATAGTACTGTGATTTAAATTTGGAAGTGTCGGTCTGTTCGTTGATCCTGGACAGGTAGAAAAGTGGACGGTGTAACCACTGACCTGGCTTAGTGAAGTAAGAGTGGTCTCGTCACTTCCAGAGACAGACCAGCTCTTGACTGGACAAAATGCCGAGAACAAAACAGTCCACGTCGACCGCTTCGGTGGGGACTCCCATGAGAGCTAATTCGGGCATCAGCATGGTATCCAGTGGTGGCAGTATCACATTTCGGGATATTATGGTCACACCAGACACTTCAGAAGCCAGTGAAGCTCTTTTACTTCTTGGAACTGGCGACCAAAGTCCTCACACTCCTCAGGGTAAAAAAATAACACCGCAAATTCTTATTTCATGTTTACAGTTTATGTTCAGAATCGTGGTCCATGTGCCATGGACCTCTTAACATTTTAATGAGTGGAAATGTAAGTGCGACCATTAAATCAATTATGGGTCAGGGTCACAGACAACCGTCAGTCGTTATTCTTTATTCTCATTTATGTCCGTTGTAATGGATTATGGTACTTTGATTACCTTGTACAGCCGTTATCAATAATTTACTGATTCGGCAATGCAGACTGTTGTCTAATCAATACAAATTAAATGTCTCCTACTTGGAAGGTTATTCAAGTTAGGGTATGTGAGGATTTAAATGTTTACTTCTTCCAACTAACTGGAGAAAGTTTAATTATGAGTTATATTATTAAGATGTGCAAGTGCTAGGAGAAAGTTTGGCGAAAATAATCAGTTAATTATGAATGACTAGTGTATGGGGAACTGGGAACACGAATTTAAAATAAATGTATATAGTTAAACTTTTCTAGCTGCTTGTTGTTCCTCTAAAGTAAAAAATTGAATGTGTATTTCGTTTTATATTGAAAATCTAAGTATGTGTTGTGAACTTCCGGTTGGAACTTTTCGTTTTTGATGAAGATGGTTTTGGCATGAAAATATATGAATCTTTTTTATTTTAGGCCAAGGAATCTTAAGAAAAACTCCAAAGAAACCAGACGCAAAGCGAAAGCTTGACCTGGAACCGAAGAAAACCCGCATCGATTCATCACTCTCAGCTTTGACAAAACGGTTCGTCACACTCATCCCTTCAGGGGGCTCGCTGGACCTCAACACTGCAGCCAGATCCCTTCAAGTTCAAAAACGACGAATCTACGATATTACCAATGTGTTGGAAGGCATTGGGATTCTGACCAAAAAGTCTAAAAATAATATTCAGTGGAGGTAAGTATTTTGGATTGGCTAGTATAAATGCAGATTAAACTGCAAACAAACATGTATTTCTCAAAACATTTTGTAAAGTCCATAGACTTTGTATACAACTTACTTAATGGATGTTGATGTTCTCTAACAAAATTGCCTATTTTTTGTTCACAGTGACAAATTAGTAGGAGGGGGCAGTGAAGGAGAGAACAAAAGAAAAAAACTGGAGAGAGATATTTCCCTTTTGTCCAAAAGAGAAGAAGAGGTGAATACATTTTTCTACACATTTGTTTTTCCAGAAGTCGAGTGATTGCACACGAATGTGTTGTTACATTGCCAATTTGCATAAAAAATGTGTATATATTTTTTTAACCGTTTTCAATCAGATTGAAAGTAACTGTATGTACTTGGTTAAATTCAAGCCACAAAAACCGACATAAGTGTGATTTGTACAGGCTAACTAACTGTACTATATTCCTATTTTTATGTTTAGAATAATCTTTATGTATGATTGGACTCTTGTGCCAACGTACAATGTAAATTAGCGAAATTGTTACATATTATTATAGATTATTATATAGTGACGAGTTTTAGTCGGTAATTAATCATTTATGCCACCCATATAATGCAATGAATATAAGAATATAAATGTCAAACTAAATCATCGGTTTATGTTATGACAAAGTGATAATTTCAATCAAAATGTTTAAGGAAATTGAATATGAAAAGTATGCTGAAGATTCATCATTAAAATGATCAGTAAAGATATTTAGATTTTACGATACTAGGAATAAAAAACCGCAGTATGATAATCCTGAATGCCAAATCTGTTAAATAGGAAAGTTTTCATAACATCTTGTTTCATGTATCTGTATGTTTTAAAACTAAGCAGTCATTCTTTTGAATTATGTTTAATTGAAAATTTCTTGTATATTACCTAGTTCAGTGTGTCAACATTAACTGCACTTTTGAAAGTCAAATGTGTTGTAAATTCATTTCCTTCTCTTGTTTTATGATTGACTGTGATTGTAAATTAGAATTTGAAAGCAGCACCTTTTTCCTGTAGGAAAATGTAGGAAAATGTAAGAAGGCAGTTAGTGAGTTGTTTAGGTATGTATTACTATTTAATGTCATTGACCAACTGCTATTTAGTCAGCCTCTATCTTATGCCTGCAATTAGACTGTTTGCAATGTAATAATAACAAAGCAATTACGCAATCTGTACGCAATGTTTGCAATTAAAATAGAGATAGGTATATTTCCAAATTTCAACATTGTGTGTTATACGACTGACCACATTCATACCGCAGATCATAAATGAGAAGTTAAATATGCTTCATTAAGTAGAAACGATTTTCCTTTGTAAAGTATTCAAGGAAATTAAAAGTTTCCAAATTCTGTGGTGATGTAACATTGCAAAACAACACAGTTGTATTTTTACCAATAGTAATATCGGGTATGGTCGTATCGTATGGTTGTTGCAGTCATTAATTAATCCTAATGTTTTTGTTTACACTTAAATAGGTTGATAACTGGATCCAGTCCTTAGAAGTAGGAATGCGTGCCGTGACAGAAGACAAAAGATGGGCCTACCTGACTCACAATGATATCCGAACCATCCCAAATTATAAGGATAGAACTATTCTACTCATAAAAGCTCCATCAAATACGGAGTTGGTAGTTCCACCTCCTTCTGAAGTAAGTGTATAGTGTAGCGCATAACATGGTTCAGTGCATGTAACGATGTAACATAAAGAGTTCTTGCACACACATTTGCTGTTTGCTGTATTCTTTATGATATTGTTCTAGTAGTACACATTACGCATACATTACATGTTATGTGATGAATCCAGTCTTAATACTTGGTGATTTTTATAGGGCCTTCAGATGCATATGAAATCAGAAGGAGGGGAGATTGGTGTATACCTGTGTCCTGAAGTGGACGATACTGATAGCAGCAACAACACCCCGTGCAGCAGCCAACAGACGAGTTCACAAGGGACTACCACTTCCGTAGGATCCCACCATGGTTATCTTAATCCAAAACTGGAAATAGATTCTAGTAAGTTTCTCTCATACTTACGAAGTGCTATATGCTAATTTGTAAATATGAAAATATTGTCAGTCAATACTATTGCTATTGATTGTTACAAAATATCAAGTGTACACTTACGATTGTTTACATAGAATGCATATCTTTGCAATATAATTGATAGATAATGACATAAATATTTAATTCGTGAAAAACTTGTGGGCAAACTTACATTGTATGTTTAAATTACTTTGCAGGTTCATTATTAGGTTCCCAATCATCTGATAATGGCTTCTTCCCACTAGAACTTGGTGATCAAGACTACAACTTCACATTGGCCGAAGATGAAGGTTTAGCTAATCTTTTCGATTTGCATTAAGCGTCCTTTTTTAACAAATCACACAAATGTATCTAGGTTTTTTTTTCTTTGCCTGATAATTTTGTTGTTACAAAGTATTGTCTGAATGACGGTGAACTTATAATTATGTTCGTTTTTTGTGAGAAATTAGTTGTCTTTTTAAAGTTTAGAAAATGTATGACCATCAACTAAACCTCTCACTTATCGTCTTAGATATATGCACGAAAGCAGGAATTTTGTCTCATTATTTAATTGTGTTTTGCATTATGCCACCTAAGATTCGCTTAAAATATTATGTAAGGGAAAGCAAAGCATTAGTGCAAATTATCACCATCATCTATAAATTATAGATACGTTTTTGTGTGTTTACATCGTGTATATTAATTATGATTATTCTTGTTCAGAATGGAATGAAGTGGAAATTTTTTAATTTAATTTAAATCTACAAATTATTGTTATAAATATTATATTATTATTACTATTAATACTACAAACAATCTATTATATTTAATAGTAGTAATAGTAATTGCCTACGTAAATGGTAAAGTCTGCCGTATACACTTTTAACACTACATACATATAAAACTACATATGTACGTACCTTATTGTTAAGGAATTCTTTAGTAAGGACTAAGAAAGGAGTGGAGAAACAAGTGTTTAAGTTATTTAGTTAGAAAAATAGATTAGAGTGTAGTTGTGCAAGCAAATTATATACTTTGAATTAAATTATACTCACAATAACAGCAACAAAAATCAACGTAAAACCTATCAGTACATAATGAATTTAGTGACTGAAATACAAAAGCTACTGTTCGTAGCTGTAGTTAACTAGTTAACTATTGACGATACCCTTTACCTTGCCTAGTAGCGTGCGTACGTACATGTACAACAACTTATTAGATACATGATACATGTGCGATACGACACCATTTCCCGAATTCCTGACCATACCATCCCTTGTTTTGAAATTTAAATCCATTTCATTTCATACTTAATTATTATTAGTGTACGTAACAAACTTGATGAACTATCGCGTGAATCTTACCAATATTTGAGTAACCCAGTAACCTTAATCGTTAAGTGAAATATGAATTATGCGAGTGAACTGAATCCGAGGAATGAAATGATCAACAATTTTTCATGAAGTATAGATTCAACTGCCTGTTTTTTTATTACTTACTTATGACGTGTACTATAACTATTGTTATTACTATTTCTTTATTAGCACGTACAGAAGATATATAAGTAAGATTTATAAAATGAATAGATTTTACAAATGGCATAATATACAAATAGTTACGTAAAAATGTTTGTCGATTGGAATGATACTGAACGAGAATGAAGTTAAAATAATATATTATAATTTCCAGTACGAGGTTCACGTTCATTCATTCTGTGTGTTAATGTTACAAACACACATGAAGCATTACAAATAATCAAAAGATGTATATGAAATGATAGGAGGGAAATGCGGTCAGAAGAGCTGAAACAATATGTGTGCGTTGCGATGCAAGGTTGTATTGTATGTTCCAAAATGCATTGTATCTTGTATGGTACATGGTATGTCTGTATGTATATATATTATAAGTACCGTAAAGTACATGGTATGTAATAATGCTAAAAATTTACAACAATTATTAAACCTGCAATACAAGACAACAAAAGGGCGCAGTTACAAATTCAATAAACATTACGAAACATTTCTGTTTTTGAATCAACATGTACACAATTCATTTGTAGAAAAGTCATTTTACATTTCATCTCTGTCAACTATTCTAAAATGTATAGTGTAAAATGTAAGTCATGTAGCAAACACATTTAGGAAAATTTTATTTATTTGACTGGTTCACCTAAAAGTACTCTAAGTCATCACTAACGGATCTACAAGCTATTTAGAAGTGTAAATCGTTTACGAATCAACAACAACCTCCTAACTAGGTTACAAGTGCGGTGTCAGTAAAGGTTAATTATTTAAGGTGCTTAGATTATTGTTACATAAGTCATCTAATGAATTCTTTCCCGAGAGTCATTCAATTCTCCACGGGAATTGTTTCGGCTGTGGTGGTGATTGCGGCCGCCACGACGCTTGTACTTTGTTACATCTTCCGTGAACACGTCTCCTAAATTCATGCAAAAAGTTCGAAATCTTGTTAGATTAAAATGCAGAACACTTGAGTAACATAGACCAGTTGCAAACCAGTTTTATGTACAGTATCATCTTGCGATATAACTTTATTGTAACCTGTTCGGAGTGCAGATATAAGGTCGTCAAATTCTCCAGGATCCTGATTATTATGATTTAGTTGATTCTGGTGCAAAGTTGAATTAGAACCTTGTGTTCTGTCAGTTTTGTTATTCCGTCGTAACTGAAATTATAAAAGTATTCCAAGTGGGATTTACATAAGCTAAAATTGTATAGGACTATGTATGTATGGAGAAAGTACACTGGAAAAAGTTATCTTACTGTAGCTTCTGCCGCACGTTTCTCTTCGTCCTCTTTTCGTTTTCTTGTATTTTCATTTTCTGCTCTTGCATCATTGAAAGCAATAAGGAACTGATCAAAAATACTGAAAAATTCGTCGATTTGGACGTAGTCTTCACCAAACATACGAACTGTCTTGGTAAACTGTGAAATTGTAAGTATAATCATAATTATGTGTCTTAAAAATAAGCATGGGATTATTGTACTTTATATAAATAAGCCAATTGTATTACATGTTCTTTCATGTCAACAAACAAATCCTCTAATTCTTGAATTTTTAACACAGCCGTTGAGAGGAATTCTCTAACAGATGGTAAAAATCGATCTCCTGTTTCCATTTTCTGAAGACCCCGTTGAAATTCGACTTCTTTATTTACTTGTTCTAACCCCTGACGTAAGTAACTCATTTCCTTTTCTAATTCAGTTAGACTGTAAACAATAGAAAACATAAACGTACACATGCCACATGTTTATTTCATGTACCTTTTAGTTACTTACATCTCACTTGTGTCTCAAAGGTCACAATAATAATAATTAATTCCTTTGTTTGCATTAGCCTTACCTAACTTTCGCAGCCCCTCTTACACTTCCAAGTTCCAACTCCAAGTCCATTAGTTCACTCCATTTAGTTTCTACTTGATGAGCCAAATAATTCATAAGATTCTGGTTCTTTTGATTAGATTTCGTATCTGAGATTCTGACTAGAGACGGGAGTCGGAATCCACTTGCGTTACCCCGCCCACCTCGATTCATGTAATTGCCCAAAGCTAAAATGACTTCAAACATTTTGCGCAGTTTGCGTGATCTCGTGAGCTCTCTACATGCCTCGAGAACCGTTTTCATCCTTGTTGTCGTTTCTTCTATAATGTGAGGAAATCTCTTTTTATAGTGCAAGACACGAAGGCGGTCTTCGTAGTGCGTGATCCTGAAAAATCAAGTAAATTCATGGAAAATGTTTAACTAGGCTCTTGGCATGGCTATCAATATCACATCCCTACGCTAAAGGTCATATACTACATTCTCCTCTGTGTGTAACGCTAAAAGTGTTTTATACAGATAAACACATTCACGTGTAATTGTGGGAATAGAAAGTTCTGCATAACAAATCTTACTTTGAGTTCATCAGAAGAAATGAATCAGCCCTAGCAAGAGTTTCTTCCGAATGTTCTTCAAGTAAAGTTACTTCCTCAGGACTGGGTATAAATTTGAGTAGCTGCTCAATCATATCCAATGGTAAATTATCGCCAACATCCATGCTCAGTATTGAACGACAAATCTCATCATCTGACATCTTCAGCTTGGAAAGCAAGATTGTACAGTTCTGTCCTCTGCGACCGTCTATTACGCTTATGACTTTTCTAGATGATGTTTGATGGGTCAATGTATTCTTCCTGTAGATTGTTTCATCCGTGGATCCATTTGTGGGTGTGCCATTTGATGAATCCTGTAAATCATGTCAGGAACACTAAATTAGAGCTATTTTTTCTTTTCGACGATATACATTTAGAAAAACCTTCTTGTATTGTCATATCATAAATATATTGAATATCGGATATTACTTGGAAGTTGTTGGTGGTTATGCCATTTTTCTGGTAAGCGCTGAAAAGTCTATCAATTTCCTTCAAATCCAAAATGGGATAAATGTTACTTTCTTCCAACTCGGACCACATGGTTCCACCCAATTTTGCCTCAGGTAGTTTGGACCAGTTGAAAGATTTGAGGGGTGCAGATGCTTGAGGAATTTTCTTTGCTTTCACTGGAATTGGAACTGCTAAAGGTGGAGGTGCTGGAACATTTGATAAAGGAAGAGACCCTAATGGTGGAGGTGGTGGAGGATTTGGAGGAGGTGGTGGCGGAGGCGGCATTTGACCAGAATTTGCGGGTATTCGTTTAGATTCTTCTTGACGTTGTAACAGAGGTGAACTTTGTAGTGGAGAAGCTGTTGAATTGTCACCATTGGCGGCTGGAATGGAATTGGTTGGACTCGGCTGTTGAGTAATTGGTGGGGAATGATTATTATGTCTCCTTCCTGGTGCAATTGGTGCAGTTGTGGATTGGGGTACATCATGACTATAATTCTGAGCCAATGGCACTGAGACGACTGGAGCTGTTGAAATATTTTTAATTTTAAGCTCTAGTTCGGAAACTCTTTGAGACTCCTCCAGTCGCAGTAAAGACTCTTTTTCAAGTCGCTCTCTCAGTCTTGATATCGTACTTTGTAAATCCTCCTATAAATATTAAATCATTTCATTTATTCCAATTTAACCATTCCAATTTCCAATATTCTATTAGATTCAATGATTTGGGGATTGAGACTGGACAAAAATTGTTTGATTTATTACGTTCTCCTGGATTTTCAATTCGAGGTCCTGCTCTTTTGTTGTTAGACTTGTCCTGACTAAAGTGTTTTCTCTGGTTAACGAATCAACTTTCTCCAGAGCTGCGGTTATTGCTTCTTCCTCTTCCAACCTTCAAAGTCAAATATGTACATTAAGCATTAAACAAATAAAATCACTAACTTTACATCTGCTATACTAAAACTTTAAGAACCTGGTATAAATAATTTTTACCCTCCATAACATTTACAATTCCTGCAAGAAAATGAACCTCCAATAATATTTTGAGTTAGAATAAATTAATTCAGTAAACCAATTCTATAATCGGCTACAGCAACAAACTTTAAAAAATAAAGTTATATGAGACAAAGGCTCAAAGGATTTAGAAAATTACAGATACACATACAATTTAAATTAACGCCCCCACACTGGGCATTGTTAACACTAAAAAGTTGAACACTTGACATTTACTCATCAGGTGAATGTCTTGTTTCACGTTTTCATTGCGTGAGGAAATTAAGAAAGTTAGCCATTTTTACCCAAAGTCATCATGTCTTCATTATATTTATCGCCTTTCAGTTACTAACGCTGACTAGAATTACTACTATGTTAATTTTAAACTTTATGTTGTTTTAATCTATTCATACCTTCCAACCAGATCTTTGACATTTAGCTCAGGAACAAGATTATGGTCTGGGTCGCTCGGATAATGGTTTCCAGAACTTGGATGTTGTAAAACGATCTGCTGAATAAGGCGATCGATTAAAACCCAATGATGAGGTGGCGGTCCGCCGATATTTACTGTGTACATGCAAATGAATCGAAACAATTACATATAAGTACATATTATGCATGAATAAAATGGGAGTGGTAGAAGGCAGACTGATAACGTGAGGTATCTTACATGGCAACATTAGAAGATGACTAAAAATGGATTGTAAATTGGTGAAAGCATAGCTGTGTGACAGTCTCATTTTAATTAGATCGAACATTTCATCCACATTCTTCGTGTCTATGTGAGACTGCAGAAAATACACAAAGGATTCAATTAAAATCAATTCCTAAACTCTGTGTAGAATCCTGTAAAAGTAAGTTGAATTTTATGTCGCTCGTACCTCTCCCCATCGTCTTGCAAACTCTTTTTCATCCTCAACTCGAACCATTTCAAAAAAGTCGATGTGTTTATCCAGTGTTTGATTTTCAAACGATCTCAGTTTACATATGATGGGTTCGATTCCCAGCATGAGGAGTTCGTATCTTAAATGTAACCGGAATTCTAAACTTTCTTGTCCTGGACCATAACTTAGCACAGCGTTTAAAAAACTCATTATGGCAGTTTTCACAGAAATATCTTGCTTGTACGGTCCCGTAGAGCGGTCCAAGTCATTAAGAATAGTCTACGCCAAAAAATGTTCGCAATGATGTTAATGTTCATGTATCGCATGATTTCGTGCAAGTTATTTAGGACATATAGGGAATATAAAGTTGTACCTGAAACCTAGCTCTCTCTCCCGCATAGCTTTGGAGGTAATTAATACTGTTAAGTACTCTTCGGTGACCTCCGGGTACTAAACAAACCGCACCTAGAATTTCTAGTACATCAACTTTACATTTAATATTGTCAGATGCGAGACTTTCTGAAATAATCTTGAGAGCTTCTTCATGAGCCAGAACATGAGCACGTCCTGTGGAATTATTCATCAATGACTTTACACATGTGATAACATAAGGGTGTGATCTGGAATGAGTTTGATCGGAAAGAACGTTGAGAAGTGTTTGTAATCCGGCCAAATCCAAGAACCGTTGTACAAATGAGTTAGGTTGTGTCCTTAAAGCTGTTCTTAATGATTCATATAATTTTATTGGAGAGTCTTCTTGTGGCTGTGTGTAAATAAAACATACATAAATGCTAAATGAGAAAAACTAAGACTCATTTCCTTTTAAGCGGATTAACTACAGCCGATTGATTGAAATGAATGGAGTCAACTGAACGGCTCATTTACCATCAGATTTGCTACGCGGTCTATGTAGTACTCTGGGGACAGCGAGACAAGCGACTGATCACCTTCCTAAGGATACAGAATTCGAGTATTCAATTCAACATCGTTAAATCTTACGATGCTATACCATTACATCTTCAAAATCCCATTTTTCTCACAATGCACACCGTTTCATGCAATCTCAACTTAAATTTAATTGAACCAAAAAGAAGTAAACTGTATCTCATTTCAAATGACTTACATTCTTTCTGCTGCAGTAAATCTGCCACTTTTTCTCGATGGGTAGACTCAGCATTGCCGTCTTATTTGGCAATGTCAAGTCGAGCTCTTCCTACAGACAAGCAGTAATACAACAGTGTGGTTTTAAATTAATTCAGTCCCTTATTTAGCTTCGTAATGATGAATGAATCAAATTTTAGTGTTACAGATGAAAAGGTGCATGCTTTTTTTAAACGCTACTTTTGTATATATGGGAGAGGGAGACACACATTTCTAAATGAGGAGAAGGAGAATAAAAGAAAGAGGATCTATGAACAATAAGAATGAAATGAACTACATAGAAAGTAATGGTAATAACTAGTAATTATTCTAAATAAAAATTGCTTTCAAAATACATAGAGTCGATTAATAAAAGGTACACCTACAACCTTTAGGGCAAATTACGTACACATAGGGGTAATTGTACTTACTCAGAAATTAGCTGACATAACAGGAAATCATAAAAAAGAAACAAAAAAAAACACAACACGTCTTTGTTTTCTAAACGTGTAAAAGGAGTGAAGTGAAGTGTCTTAAGAGTAAAAATCATGCAAAATAAATATTTTGGTCTTACCACAAATTCGGCGAATTTCGCGTCAAGTTCGTCTTGATTGATCTCATCGGGTGGTGTAAGCACAGCGGCCAGAGGGCCATTGACAACTGTGTATGTAATTTCCGGCGGCTCGTCATTAGCAGATGATCCTCTAAGTCCGCCGAGGAGGCAGCCACAAAGACCACCGCCTCCAGATGTTCCAGAGCCGGGTGGCATGTTCTGAACAGCCGAGCTGAGTGTTTCACGAGATCTTTGCAGAAGACGATTAAGACTCGCTGTGGAGACGTACTTAGGAATATTACGTATAGACTCAGGTATTTTCAATGACGACGGCTGTGGCGGTCTAGGCAGCGTCTTAAGCGTAGACCGTATATTTTCATAGATCTGCGTTAACCACCATTAAAAAATATTAGTGGCAATAATCTCGAAGCAATTTTGAAACTATGTCTCCAATCTTCTTGTCAAAATGGTGTAAAGTGTAAAATGTACTTGGTGTGGTAGCACATGACAAGTATGCTACTTATTGCATTGCGTTTGCATTATTTTATGAGTTTTGTTAGTACACCCAAAGCGTAAGGAGTAAGAAATTACTTGGCACGTGACGTGTTTTATAGCTTTATTATGTGTTAGGTAAGGCTTTCAGCGATATTACGATACGATGTATTATTCTAAAATATTATATAAATAGTAGCTACACTTAAAATAGATATTATTACGCTTGATTTGCTATTTAAAGTTACATCGTAGAGAGAAATTGGGCAATAAACCACTTAAAATCAGTAAAGCACGAAATTTGACAGTAGTTACGGCTACTTGAAATGTTCAAGCTTGGAGAAGTCTAGTGATTTAAAAGTTATCATGTAGCTACAGTCGAGTCATAGTAAGAGGCAAACTTGACATCATACTAATCGTAAGAACAATGATAAAGTACAGACATATACCCATCACACAGTAAAGTTTGACTACCCATTAGTAATACAGTTAAACTTGTGAAACGAATTTAAACGAATCTACTTCCTTCAGCTGCATGAGGCAAATGCAAATATACAAACAAATACTACATGTTGATCAAATACACATCCATAAATGTAGCAGAGTAATTCTTCCTATTATTGAAAGCATTTCCCTATCACCGTGAGTAATCGATAAGCACATAATGAAATCTGCGTTCTACAACAGGCTTTTGTATACAAATCAAAGTCTGCAGCTTTACAGTGAGCATATCTTATCGTTTTGAAGCATCATTTTCTTTATAACAAATAAATAGAACAGTAAAAGGTTCAGGTACAGGAAGGTACTTTACTAATAAATAAAAAGGAGAGCAAAAGTAGCCAAAGGCCCATAATATGGCAAGCAATATTGTTAAGCCGTAATAATAATATCATCACACCATGCTTGGTACAGTTAAGAATCAAATCGATAAATCAAGACAGAAAAGAAAGGCTTTAATGTAACAAGTACAACACTCATTCAATAACTACAAGATTAAAGGCAACATTAAAGGAGAACTATATACGAAATATATTATAGCATATAATAGCAATATTAAAATCTTAGACTTATACCAACACCCACTTTAATCTTGAAAGTAAAGCTCGACTTACAGTAATCTACACGCATGCTGCTATAGCGTATGTCTTTAGGTATATTCTCAGGTGCACACTTTTAAAAGACTTTTACACTGGCACTGCTGCACTACTGTTTTAGATTATGAGACTGATACATTGAACATTGCATGTAAAGTATAAATGTAATGAACAATAGGGAATGCGTGGACACGCCGGGGAGACGCAACCAAAACATTCCAGCAGGTGGAATGAATTAATTTTTTATTGGAATTTTTTATACTTTCTCACTTTATATTCAGATTAGAGAAGAACTGATTTTCTGAATGTTGTTATACATTATTATATGTTGAAGTGCATGCTTTAGTAGCAGTTGTTGTAAATGAATACATCGTGGACACAACACAAACCGATATGAGTACTTGTTTCTACCATGTACTTTACGTACACACTCTGAAATTATTTTAACAAGATTGAACGGTATTCACTTACAGTCTGTACAGGCAATCTTCTTTATGAGCAGACTACTATACTATTATTATTTTTACAGAAAACTTCTTCGTGGTCTACATTCTTTTACCATAAGGGTAGCTAACTAACTAAGTTTTTCCATGACACGATCAAAAATGCCGTGTGAGACACAAAAAGAAGTGTACTGGCAGCTTTACATAGTTTGTGTTGCACTGCTCTGTTTAAATAATTTGGAGTTACAGAGAAAAATCCTTTCTTTCTTTCGTTATGGAACACAAATTAAATCAAGGGTAAACAAATCAAAGGAATTACGTATATGAAATAAAAATCAATCTAATGAAAATTCTCGTTTAGAAAAATTTTGAAATTATAGAGTTGTGGAATGTTAATGTTATGGTTGTACAGAGTACCATGATTTTGAGCAGAATGTCCCTAATGATCCACAATCCTGTTTGCGAGATCAAGGATTCTGTAAAGAAGATTATTATATAATAAAGCACACAAATGCTCCACAATCCTTGTGTTAGTGGATGATAATAGTTTGCAATAAACAAAACGTATACTTGTTAGCGGTTTTGAGTAATATGCACTTACAACGTTATAATACAATAAAACTTTAACAAGTAGCTATGCTATATTACATACTGGCCACAAAAGCTTGCTTTAGGTGCACTAAGTAATTTCAGTTATACATTCTTAATTTATTTGCAAACATACTAATGTATATTTACCGAAAGCCGCAATATAAAAAGGCAACCCCATTTAAAATGCTATGCATTTACAGAACAGAGAGATATAACATTATTATCTTAAACCTAACGGTAGATTCTACATTGCATTATCTAGCGATATCAGTCAGTGCATTCTATATTAGTGCACTTGTTAGTTATAGTGTTAGTCATTATGAGTTAGTAAAATGAAAATACACAGTTAATAATAATAAATACTTTTTAAAGCTGAATGAATGTATAAATGCATTTTCGCATTGCAATATTACATCACATGCACAAACTACTAAAAAATCAACCTTTAATTATTCTAGAAAAAAATCGACAAAGAAAACAAATCTTACAAGAGCGATTTTCCCCATGTTGCTTCTAAATGGAATTGAATGTAACGTTAAAGAATATGGCACAGCACAAAATAAAAAACATGCACATGAGATTAGATTACGACGGTGATGGCAAACAAACAAAACAGCCAACAACTGCCACAACGAGAACCACTATATCAAGTATTGAAAAAACACAACTCAATATAAGTAAGTGAGACGAACTGTAATTAAATGTAAATCGAACGAGATGTTGAAAAAATATAATAGAGAGAGAGACAATAAAGATGAAGATCAGATCACAAGTCAGATTCCAGTCAAGTCACAGAACAAACAAACAATAGAAAATAATTTACTCTCAGGATAAAAATGAAGACTCTTCGACAACAATAAACAAATTACGAGTAGTAAAGAGGAAATGAAGAAGAAGACGAATAAAATTATGCATGAAAGAAGAAAAGGAGAAGAGACTGACTAACTGAGAAAGATACACGGAAATTGAAACTCTTTTTAGCGATTTCTTTGTGAAGAATGTGAATGTCTCATTGTGTCTCTCATTTATCCTCTGCTAGTTTATACAACTTAATCCAAACGCAGAAAGACACACTCGAGTATAAAAATATTTATACGAAAAGACTTAGGAAATTGACCGACTCCTCTGTCTGTTTTTCGTTGGTTTCTCTCGTTGGTGACGAAGAACTGTCGGGTGCACTCGAAATTCACACTGTGTTGTGCACTCCACGATTCAGACCGCTGTACTATGTCATCATTCTGTAACCAAAACGATTATGAATGAAAAGACGACAATTTGTGAGCTGAGAAAAAATCCACACACGACACACACTTATAGAAAAGGTGCCAGGGCAGAGAATCACAGTCAGTTTGTATATATTTATGATGATGATAGTCAAATGGAAGAAACACTGACAGCACTATAGCAGTAGTAATGTTTGCCAAAGCACCAGGAGTAAAGTAATGTTATGATGCGAAATTGACGTGGTATACACAAATAGTTGTAGTTAATATATTTTTCTATCACATCCAATAATGCAGCAGCAACCAACTCTACTTGGCAATTCTAATCAAATCCATTATTATTATTTCTGTAAGCACTTGCTTTGCCTTGCCGTGGATGGATGATGGAACTTGTAGTAGTGTGCTAATGCAAATGTACACGTTAAGATCAAGCAACAGTAATAGTAGTAGTGGATGAGGAATAAGTGGAAGTAGTGTGAAGTACAGTTGTGTTGAGGATCTTACGTGAGAGTATTGAATTGTGTGGTGTCCCATGTAGTAGGATCAGTAATAATGTTTGTAGCATTATAGTTGCTGTATGTGTGTGTGTAGTAACGTGATGTGGTTGCTGGATGTGTGTGGTGTGTGTTGTGGTAGTGTTGGTATGAATGTGAGATGTTTTATTATGCTAATGTTTCAAGTTGAGTAGTAGTATGGTAGTCGTCGTCGATGGGATATAGAGAAGATGAGAGATGAGAAAATAATGGAAGATCTCAGCTTGGCCTGCTCTCGACTGACATGACTTCTTGTGCTTGATTGATATGATGATAATATGAGACTTCTTCTTCGAGACTCGGCTTTTCGTTTGTTTGGAAGGATTTTCTTGGCTTTCACACTTTATTGTACAGTTTAACGTGTCTGCAGGTAGTTATTGCATGCGGAATGTCTTGTTCGTGCAATTCTGTGGTTTTATTTGCGTTTGCTGTACAAATACTACTGAAGATATCTCTACTGATGATTCTCGTAGCTTAATATATTTTAACACACATATACACACATAGGTACAATGCACCAGGCACAAGAACAAGGAGAAGAAGACAAGATGATGAAGAAGTTAAACTTAAACTGAGCATGTAAAATAGATTTGGTATAATAATATAATGGCTACTGATCCTATATTGCAGTCGATATGTGTGTGTACTGGTATTATGTATAGAATATAAAGTACAAGAAAGATTAGAGATAATGGGATGATACTAGAATGTAAAAATACAGATAGCAGCTAGAAGTTTTCATGCTCTCTTGATTCTAAACTAAAGTAAGTAAAGACTGAGAAGAGACTGAGAGAACAAGTGGATGAGATGAAATAGCAACTAAACCACTCTTAACAGGAATAGCAAAATAAGAAGTGCGAGAGTGTGTTCTGTTCTTTTCTACTACAAGTACAACTAGAAAAGGTAACAAGAAAATAAGAACTCCGTCAGTCAGCCCAGTTCACTTCTGCTCGCGATTCTTTCTAAATCTTTGCTTTCCTCTCTTGTTGTACTTTAAGTCTAGAAAAAGTAAGCTTTGGCTTTGTCAGAGCACACACCAACAAAACCCTTTAACAAAGTTGAGTAGACCTAGGCCAGGTGATGTGATGAAGTGATGTGAGAATCTGTTATTACGATACGATACAAGCACACAGAGGATGTGATCAAAAAAGAAGGATTGGGAATTGAAGACAAGACAGTTCCACTTGGTCGCAACCTACATTTTGTAAAAGCTCATCATCAGAATAAGACGAGAGCGACTCGTATATATATATCCTTACATTTTGAGTATATAGATATACTCTCCTTGTATGTTCAATAATATAATATGTATTACAGTCTACAATAATAATGATGAGAGTATGTAGTTGGCCAAAGACAGAATGCAGAAGTAGTAAATGGCAATACATGGTGTTTTAGCGTAGTAGTAGCAAAGGCAATGCAGTAGACTAATATATACAGATATAAGTATAAAGATGTATCTGTGTGGTTTTAGTGGGGCTATTGCAATTGCAAACTGAAATGAAGTTTATGTACATATAATGTATAGTAGGTACTTATACTAATATAGTGAATTTGCTAACTACTTCTACAACTACGACTACTATACAAGATCAGAGCCAAAGAAACAACTTACATTTACTACATTAACTACTAACTACTAAAGTTCCATTATATATACTACTTTGTGCTTTGTATCGTTAAAAACATACAGAGTATAGGTATATTCTGTATAGAAGTCGCATTGCACTTTGCCATGGCTCACATTCACTCACACAAAATTATTCAGTCCACACACATCACATAACAGAGAACAGAACTCTGAACAGCTCTTCGTTTCATTATGATTACTATAAGAATTGCATTGAATTTGAATTGAAATACAATGCATCACATGTAGTGGTATTCTACATAGGCAGGGCCTGTTGTGACTAAGAGATACACCTGTGTGTGCTGCTTTCAGCAATACACTTAATAAATTGCAGATACCTGCTTGTACTTCAATAATATGTAAATAATACAGCAGTATAACAACACAACCACGATCTTTGTAAAGTACAGGTATTAGTTTTAGGTATGGCTTGGAAGTAATAAGTGTGAGAGGATGATATGTGACTTTTTTCTTCCTTTCCTTTGGAGGTTTAGGTTTAGGTTGCGGCAGGAGCAAGAACAACAAGAAGTTGAGGAAGAAATATAGTGGGCTAATATATACAATGAAATGTAATGGTTTAAAACTCTCATCAACTGTTTATGTTGCTGCATGCTTGGGTTTTGTTGATATTTGATATAGTCAATATGTACTAGTGGTACGTGGATCTCTCTTAATTATAATTGTAGGTATGTGCCGAGGTATAGTGCCCATTGTATATAACAGAACGAGTATTTAGTAGTGAAAGAAGTCCTAGCTGGAATACAAACCTTTATTCAGGTATTTCGGTATCTGTTACAGACGCTACACCTTAAACCATTCCCTTTCAAAGGAATTTTAAATTCTGTCATTAACCTACGTGAAATATATAGAGGGATGTAAATAAAGGTAAAAAATCTTGGGAATGATTGGAGACACAACAGGAAGCAAGTAATCTCTTTGCAGTCACATTGTAATCTTATCAAACAGGAATATGTAACATGAGATTAACATAATTTTTATACACAACGGGGATTTTTATGGCAAGTGTGATGATTTGGCCGGTTTGGGCAGAGGCAGACATTTAAACGTAAATAATTTTCTACTTAAATAGTATTAAGTATTATCCTACTACATGTCTAATAAATATGTAGGCTTTGTGTAGTCTGTGACAGTATAAAACCAAGTCATGGCAAAGTAATGCAGTAGTTTGTGTATCTATTATATAGGCATATAATATATTGTTGTTTCTCTTTGTTAGCTTTTAGTTTAGGAGTAGACTAGGGAGACATAGACACACAGTCTTGAAACTTGAACAAGCCTTATTTAATCAGCTCGAATAATATATGAATGTTGTGAATACTTTTTATAGTCTTAGGCATGTCTCATCCTCATCCTCTCTCTCTCTCTCTCTCATCTCTTACAATATTATCACAATGCGTATCAACTTATCTCTGTGCTCAGTCTTACACATTGTAGCGTTGCTTGTAAAAAGACTCGCATAAAAATCTACTTTGGTATTATGTAGACAGACACTGCAGAAGTTAAGCTTTTAACTAATACAATGCAATCACATCTCCACATCACATCAAACACAATCGGTTCTGCTTCATTCTCATCTTACCTGGAAGGCAAAAGAGTTGTTATTTTGCAGTTTGTTTGTAGTACACCACTCCAAGCACACAAAGTACACACAAAGTACCTACTTGCACTTATTTTACGTACTTGAGCGTACAATGTACGTCTTCGTACTAAAAGAAAAATACTCTCAGTCCAGCCGCAACCAGCCGGTCAAATCTTAGCCCAAGACGATACGAGTCAATATTATTCGAACAAAGTAAAACAAACTATTACTGGCAAAGAGAGATTCACATTACTGAAGGGAGAAGGAGAAGAAGAGTGTATTAGTAAGAGTGCGAGAGTGATAGTGAGAATATATGAGAAAATGTATACAATAACACATGTACTGGTAAAGTAACTCCTAAAAGTAAGTAATGGGCAACAGTAAAGTATAATTCCTTATAAAGAAGCAGCGATAAGAAAATTATGAGAGAATAATAATGCAAGAGAAGAAAAAGAAGAAGATTATTATGGACATAAGAACGTTGTAGACATGGAATACTTTATAGAAATCTTGGGCTGAAACTCAAACCGAAGTACTGCGTTTGTATTTGGCTTTGCCTCAGCCTGACTGACTGATATGTGAGTTGATTTTGCTTTTCAACTTGATCTTCTTTCTTGGCTCTGTATCAACATGCATCAGCGATGAGTAAGAAGAATATATAAACAAGTCCGTATCTTTCTATAAAGGTAAGGTAAGTTATCATCAACACAATTCCAAACAGCGTTTGCCGCACACACATACACACACCACTTTCACAAATTACTTTTGTTGTTTCATTTAGACGAGGAATGCGTTTCGAACGATTTTCAACCATAACGATTAGTTGCTTTGACTTATCTTGACCACGTTTAATTCACAATCAACTACTCCTAACACACAAAAGTAATAAGCAATAACAAAACTCTTTGGATGAATGCTAATGCTTTATATATTACTATCATCATTCCCCTCGTCCACAATTTAAATGAAACAGTTACTAACACTAAGTAGTAATTCAAACTTGACTAGTTAATGATAATAATAATAATGCAATGATCTCTGGCAGTAGTACACTCTATAAAATGTCTTCAAGAATAAGTATAACCACTATAGAGATATAATATTATATATTTACCATTGCAAATTTTGCAAGTCTGTACTTAGTATAAATGTTCTACTACTACAATATAAACACAGCCGTATAATACAGATAATACACAGCACATGCATCATGGTATAAATCTGCCAGAGACGTTAGCTGACAAATGGATTCGTACAAATGTAATAAATACAAGCGAAACGACATGGACACACACACCTACCCATTTCCTCTAAGTGCCAGAGCAGTAAATAAATACAAAACTACAACAACAACAGTAATACAACATACATTACTAACACATTATAACTTACAATCTACCAGCTAATCGTTTTAGGTCTTCAAGAGAACAGATGAGAATTTAATAGAATGTGTTTAGGCTTCACTTGAGCTTCACTCACAAACTCAGGTTGACGTTCCTTCTTCAATTTGACTTGGCACACATTCTTTCCCCACTGCTCCACAATGCAGTGTGTACACAACGAGTTTTAACATTGCCCAGCCATTCCTACACCACCATTCATTTTGATAATCTCATATTCATGAATCTCCCATTACAATATGCATATACAATTCTATATGTAGTGTGTGGATGTTGTCGATCTTGGTAGACAAGTATGCACCGGCACAGACATACGAGAAAAAGATGAAATGAAATGTCCTAGTAGTCAAATGAATAGGAAATAATATAATAATAAGTTGCTGCAGTAGTAGAGAAAAAAGCCAGGTAAGAAAGAGGTAAGGCAAAAAGGTACGGTATTATTAAAAATAATAATAAATATCTGAGAAGGTAAGGTAGTAGTAGTAGTAGTAGTAGGTAGTTATGGAATGGAGTAAAAGAAAGGTAAAGGCAAAGGTAGGGTAAGTAAATGGTAAACATTGCAAATATCAGCAGGAGGAACATCATCATCATCGGCGATTTAAGTGCAAGCACATGAACACGAGAATTTATGTAGAATGTGCAAAGCTAAAGTAAAAGCCATGCAGGTCATTTATTATCCATATGCACTGCAGTGGCAATTCAACTACTACTACGTCTGTATTATAAAGGCTTGGCTCTTTGGCGTTGTGTTTGTGTTCTTTCTGTGGTAGGAGCAACTTTATCGCATTGATTTGACTTGACAGATTATTAAAATGCGTGTGCAAACTGCAAAACGCAGACTTATGCCTTAAACTTTACTGGCAAATTGAAAATATGTTGTATAAGTCTACACAGACTGTTGAGGTTTGGAGTAATTTCTTTTTAGTAGTAATAGGATCGTGCAAAATCTTGTACTACGACTCTCTACAGTTTGAATTGACTTACGAAATGTTACGTTTTTGCAATAGTAATAATAATACTTTACTTTTGTACAGGTATAAATTATACATTATACTGAAAGGATTTCTTGTGTCCTAGTATTTGTAAATATGTGATTTGACCGCAGCGTTTATTTACTGGGAGTAGTAAGTAGTAAATAAATATAATGATTATGGTATGTGTTTAAGTGAAAAAAATGTGCTACTATCACGAAAGTATTTTATATAGGCGGTATACTGACGTGTATGTCTACGTCTAGGTATTTTGTTTTTGCTATAATAGTTTTAGTTTACTTACTCTTACTGGTCCACTAGCCTTGCCCTTGTCTTCTTCCTTTGAACTGCAGTTTAGAATGTTATTAAAGGTCTGGTTGTAAAAGGTAAAGTGGTAGGTATATTATTATTCCGCAAACCCTTTCTTCTCTGTTCGATTTTGCTTTCAATGTTTTTCAGATGTGTTTAGCACTATAAGCATTATGACTACGTTTATAGTAGTGCGATATAAAACACCCATTGTTTATGTGCACAGTTTAGAGGGTCTGGATTTATCACGGGCAATAAACTAGTTATTTATCTGTTCTACTACTACTCACTCGAGATTGTCTTATGTCTTGCGAGCGAGGAGCAGACACCACATTGTAAATTGTAAACTACTGCTGCACTTTTATCTTTGTTATTCTAATGTCGTGTCCCGTTGTAAGTAAGAATGTACAATGTGTACTATAATGGATGGATTTAGTTTAGGTACAATGATGGTTTGGTGTACCAGTTAGTTGTTCTCTGTCTTCCCACAATCTTTTGGCAGGACAGCACAAAAGGAAAAGTGTTATGAATATTAAGAAATATTTCTTAGTAGTAATAGTAGCACATGTACAAGAAACTCAAGGTATTATTATATACAGTATTATTGAACAAGACATACATAAAGGTAAAAAATAATGACTTTTTGAAAAGAGAGAGAGAGAGAGAGAGATAGAGATGCGAAGAAGGAGAGAAAAGAAATCTTCGTTGTGATTTTGATAAACTTTGACTTGAACAAGTCCAGTTTGTTGAAGTATTATATACTACTACTTACAACAACTATGTGGTAGGATGATTGCTTCTCGTGGATTTGCAGCTTCTTTTGCTTTTTGTAGGTAATCTCTTTCTTTTTCACAAACTAATCAAAACAGACTGACAGGAGAAGACGACGTACTTTGTGTGTTGTGTGAAAACGTAGTACAACTCCAAGAGCAACGAGACTTTACAGGGTTTAAGGCACAGACGACAGGATTTCTTTTGATGTTGATATCGATTTTGGTCTAGGTGTGCATATGTGATACATACACAAGTATATATTCTTACACATTGTGTAGTGCTACACCGTACTCTCACTCTGCTCTGTCTCTCACTCCTCTCTGTTTGGGAAACTTCTATTTGTGTGCATGTGCACAGAAGTTCTGGGTAGTCTCAGTATTAGTAGTCCAAGTTCAACACTACATTTCAGCGTTTGTCGTCCTCATGTCCTTTGCATTACTTAGATAACTCTGTTTTCTCTGCCTTATGTCGCCATACCGTCAAACCGGGTGCACAGTAAACACTTCCTAGGAAAAGCTTAGTCGTTCTCGTGCAGAAGCAAGGACTTTATACATTGGGACTTGGTATATGTCTATGTTTTCCATGGGATGGGTCCGCCGTCCGGTCGGTTCGTCGGGTATGAGCAATGTGGAAAATCGGATTCACCCTTCAAATATGAGATGCATGCGCATAAGTCAAAAATGTAAGGGTAGACCGGAAAGGGAATATTCACCCGGGTTTTACTCACTCAGTTTGAATGAAATTATTGTCCTGTCACTAGAGGTTTGGCATTTGTGGGCTTTGGAAAACCTTACATCAATAAATAGACTTTAACATGTATGAATAGTAAATCCGGAGGATTTATAAGGTGAAACTCCTGAAGCCTTTTTGTATATTGCATGTCATGTCATTATCCCATGAGAAGGTCTTGTTTGTTAGTTGAATAAACTCTGGAACATTTTGACTTGACTTTTGTGTATTTTCTTAGTAGAGTGACTGCATGCACTAAAAGGTGAAGTGTGATAAGATGATAAAGTTTATAAATGGGTCTTCTACTTCTACACAGTAGCATTATTAGGCATATAGAATAAGACTACTGTGTAGTGCACACCTTGTAACTTGTAATTCGTTTAGCTCGTGCCCTGGTCTAGTTCTAAGTAGACTACTAGACGTTCTTATCAGATTTACATAAGTAAAATTTGACATGTCTAAAGCTTTATAGCTGTGAGTATGTAACATTTAGTACAGAATTATATAATAAATATAAGGATATTATCCTGTTTGCCCCATAGTCAGCCTTTCAACTTGACTTTCCATACGGAAATGACTATTAAGGCGACCAGATGGTCACCAGTTGCCACAGAATAAAATTTTAAGCTCATATATTTCATATGCCTATATGTAATATTCGACAGTGTAACTTGTGAGCGACATAGATACAGAATTCAGGGTAGTACATACAGCTGATGTGATAATCATAAGGGTTCTTCGCTTTCCTATTAGTTTTATCAGTATCACCCTTGCCTTGAGTTGACTTTTAGGTCTTTGGGTTTTGTCTGTATGTAAATTCCTTTAAGAGTTCGGGAAATTGAATGAAAATGTAATAGGCCAGGCAAGTTGGTTATTACAGCTTGGAAAAGACTCATTATAATTATTATCGCCGCCTATCCAATATAAAATGCTTCGTTTCGTGTAAAGTCCATATTTGTAAGGTTGTAGGTGATCGCATCAGATAATGTAGTAAAATATTGAGCTCTCACACACATTCATGCATTTGTTAACTATTCACATTATTTGTGTGCTGTTGGTTTATTTGATAGGGCACAGATTGTACATGGTGTTATTCATACATTGGGTATGTAAAGAAAGAAAGGAACTAAACTACCTGCTCTTTATAGTTATGGACATGGCAGGCGAAAGAACAGGATGGGTAGTTAAGTAGTTTAGTTGTGTATTGGTGATATCATAGACGATTATACATTATAATATTATGCTGTGCTTGTTTTATTTGAGAAAAATGTACCTAAAAAACAGATACAAAGTCAAATACTACATACACATATAGCATTGTACTTCATATATTCGTGTGTGTATACATGCATTGCATGCCGTGATAAATGATTCGACTGTACGGATGAAAAGTATGCCGAATTAAGATTTCCTGAATTAGTATGCAGTTTGCTTGCAGCCAAACAGTCGAGTCAAGTCATAAGCCAAGTTACTTCGCTAAAAAGAATCATGACGACGATATGATATGGAATGGACACTGCAGTTCTCTAATGTAAGTACGTGGATGACGAGGAACGTTTAGAATCTCTGCTTATAGCTATGTATTGTAATTGTATTTACTACTACTATGAGTTGCTATGATTGTTAATGGTCAAATGTACTTAAAGATATAATATTATGGTCCTAAAATACCAAAGAAACTACAACTACTTCTTCTTGAGGAGGAAAGAGGTTATTTGGTATAGGTTGCTACACTCGGAAAATTCTACAGCAACACATTATATTAAACACACAACAGTCAAAAATATTTGCCTTTCCAACATCCAAATCCAAATGAACATCTACTATATAGGAACAACGATAAGATAAACGAAGCGAAGGAAGAAATGATAATATAAATCTACAGATTCTAGTACACTACTTACTTTGGTATAATATCGATTCTGCCTGCTGTGCTGTAGCAGAATACTACTAACTACCATGATAACTATGTAACTTAACGTGTCCACGATCAGTCAATCCACCTTCTCCAATCCACATCAATAAATGGAAATTGGGTTTACCTTCTTAGCTGAACATAGTAGTAGGGAAAGAAGGATAGTAGTAATAATTGTACGTAGTAATAGTAATCAGTAATCATAATGTAACGAACTACATATTATTATCAATAAATTATGCAGTTCGCTACGTACAAGTACAAGTAGTTGTATACGTCATGTAATAGTGCACAGACGACAATCCTAATTCCTAATTGTAAACAGCAATTTTATTATGTAGGCATACTGGTTAAAGATAAGTTATTATAGTTATACTGCATTCAAGAAACCAATAGAGTGTGATGTGGTGTGCCATAAAATAAAAGCAGGTGTACTACAATGAAATATAGTACACGTATATAGAGAAATGAGAAAAGTGCATGCATGATTAAGATTATCCATCAGAGAGAGAGAGAGATACATACGAGGCATACCTATACCTTCCCATTCCCCTTCCAATCTTCATATGACATAAATTGATAAAAACTTATTACTTCCGACGAGCCACAATGTATAAGTAGTTTATGCACTCTCTACATGAGTTGACCTATCTACCTTTACTACTGCTCTTTCTTTTGCGAGTTATGAGTTACATACTCCATCCAACAGCACTTTTACGCTACGTAATGTGCTTAGTGTGTAAAATAGTGTTGCAATCCTCGTGTAAGTAATTGTTTCCGCGCTGTCTGTGTTTGTGTAGAAAAACACTTCGTATAGTAATAGTGTCAGTGTCTTATGATTTTCTAGTATGGCTCTATTATTCTTCTATCCGTAATCCGTATATATAAATTGGGACGTGCATTAAAATGTATGTATATGTCTGTATGTACGTATTATTTAATGCTGAGCTGATAAAGGATTTTTTTGTCAACTTTTACGATTGCATTTTGAATATTAAACGCAAGAAGAGTTAGTTAGTTGTGGTAATAATGGTGGCAACAACATTGTTTAGTGTACAGTGACTCTTTGCTTATGTAGTCGATCATGAACACGACGATGACATTAGAACTAGAACTGACTTAAACGAGAGCGAGTAGGTAATGGAAATAAATGGACGAATAACGTAACAAGATGTAAAGTAGACGACACTAAAATCTATAAAGTAATAGGCATCAGTAGATTACTACTATTGTCAGTTTAGTAGTTTGTGAATGTGTATTGTACTAGTCTTATTATTATTACTATCTCTCTCTCTCTCCATAATACTTCTCTAATGTTTGTTCGTACAGACTCACAGGTAAAATAAATACGTTGAGCAGCCTACTTGGCTTGGCATTTATGCCTTTTGCCTATAATGTTAATCTTGTGTGCTTAGGTGTGAGTGTAATACAAGGAGAATTATATGCTACATAACATAACCAAGAAAGAGTCGGTCGTTGCCAAAAATGTGAGTGAATGACAAGAAAAACCTGTTGGGACACCTACATAGGAAAATTTTTCTTGACTCCAAATCAAAATCAGCTTCATGTACAATGCATTGTAATGAATTGATTAAAATTGAAGTTAGGGACGCTTGTGTTGTTGTGCAGAGACTAAAACAACAACTTTGTAAACGTTTCTTGTGGATACGACGTTGCATCTTTTTGCATGTAATGGTGTATGCTTTTCTACTGTATGTAGGTATAAGTATGTTACATTATTATATGTCATGTATAGTATGTACGTGGTACGTTTATAAGATATTGTAAAAGGAAGAACGCCTCAGTCTTTGCGTAGAGCAGGTTGATGAATTTCATTTGGAATAGCTCTATTCTAATAGCTAAGAGCAGTTTCTTTAAAGTTTGAACATAGCAAGTGATTTTTAGTTTACTTTTAACAATGAACGACACGGTCCACCTACAACAACCTGCTGCAAGCTAGATAACCTACCTGGCTAGTGTGATCTATTGAATAATTGATTTATTGCATTGCGTAGCCTAAATCCTTGGCAGTTAAACCTAAAAAGCTCGACAACTAAATAAGGACTTGTTCTCTGTCAAATCCCGGAGCAGATAATTTAGTCACGACAAGAAGAACGACATGGATGACAGATACGGCAAAAGTGCCGAAATGATTTCAGGTTTAAAGAAAGAACAATCAACGCGTGTGTGTAATGTAGACAAGATAAATTCAAAACTTTATCTAATTTAAAACAATGGCAAACTTGAGTTTTTTCGTACAGATACAGATACAAGTACGCATTCAAAGAAGGCAGCACTACAAGGCAATGCATATTTTATATTATACATTAAATGTACATACATTTCTGATATAGAAGTATTAATATTATACAGTACAGTACAATCATCATTATTAGAGTAAAATTGGTATATTTCATAGTAGTTATGTCTGAAGATAGCCTTTCAAGATTTTACAATATTTCCGCGATGTGATTGTCACTTAAATCATCAGTTTTGCACTAATTTCTATAGTTTCAGTTGAATAGACGCATTTCTTAGTCTGCAGAGTAGTTTCCCATCTGCTTTTTCACAAGACGCAATAATGATCCGTAGTATTTGTGGTCCGATCCGTAGCTTTGCTTTTATGCAAATCTTGGCAGTATACACACACTTGAGAATTGAGAATAATATTATATATCAACAATAATTAATGTTCAAGTACTACAAGAATGACTACTGTTCTACATCTATTACATTACATTGACCAATACATTGACTATATCTACGCTTCAATAACTACCAATTACTTTGCGGTAGCTTCCCTCATACGTTGAGCCTACTAATTACAGCCATCTTACACACAAAGGATACAACTTTGTTCAATTAGGGTCACACACTTTTTAGGTTAACAGTAGTCCTGCCTTGTTTTTGTTTAACAGGTGGTGGTGGTGGTACATATGTATCAAGTTTTTGTTCTGATCGATTATTCTAAGAAGATTTAATTCGCTTCGGCTACTATTTCTGTCCTTTGTCCACACAATATCAAATTGCGGCTTTTCTTTATTCGGAAACCCAAAAGGAAGAATTCCATCACAATTCATAATAATATAGATAAGGGAAAGTCACGAAAAAGACATAAACATAAAGCCATAAATAAAAACATAGACATTCATTGCTAACTATATTATCGCGTGACCGTTTTACAGGCATTTTAGCGTAATTTTTAGTTTATGTACCAAAACCATTGCAATATAGACCTTCCGTGAATTCCAATATATTGTAGTATTCTACTATTCCAATATAAATATTTGAATATCTCTATTCGACCTGACAAATTGAGTCTAAACACATACAACCTCACTTAAAACTACATAAGTATTCTTATCTCAAACATTTTCACAACAAAAGGTTATAATGTTCATTATAAGTAATGATAAGTAATGACAAACCACACAAGTACAAGTTTACTCTCTTATATAGTCATTGAATTGAACGATGATGGTAAAACAAAAATAAATTCATGTGAACGTATATTATATATATAACATTGCATCTAATGTTTAACAAAATAAACAATAAAGAAGCATAATATTCTGGTTAATAGGAATGTGACACCACACTAACAGTTGATACATACAGAGATATATTTAGTATTTACATTTACTACATACATAATATTTTTTAAATAATAATCTACTTAATCTACTTAAATTAAATAACAACAATCTTTTTTCCTTAATTTACACGCAGATAAGTTGCTAGATTGCTAATCTCTCTAATGTCTAGGTATAAATAAGTTACATACATTACATAAACCACAAGTTGCATTGCACTGGATGAAATTGCAATTCTGCATTTAAGTTTTCTCACAGGAATATAATTTGCATTTAGAACCCAACTCTCAGTTTAAAAATCAACGTTATCGTTAAGATTCTCAGTTCGTTTGTTCAGTTTCAGTACATCGGGTTTACTTTGAAGTACGTTGCTACAATTCTTTACAAAATTAAGAGGTTGACTGGGAATTGTTGTCCATATTTTTTATACATACACATTATTTAGTAAATCTCACACATTCTATTTACTTGCTACTAGCTAAGCTATGCTTTTGCCATTTAGCGTTCTTCCTAAAAATATTTAACAGCTAATTAACATCGACACATTACATTGCTCACAAGTGCATTACATTTTTTACATTCAAGGTTCTACTTTAGTTATTTCGACTACCTATTTACATTTTACATCATAATCATCAATTTCCAAACTCCATCATTAGGTTAACATCATTTGTGTACAATTTCATTAGTTCACCTTCTTATTAATTACACCGTTTGCAATGGAACCATTTTTAACATTATTCGTCGTGCCATTGGAAGTGATTCCGTTATAATTGAGAGAAACCATTCTGGCTCCTTTAGCTGCCCTGAGAGACTTGAAGTAAGCTCTGTAGAAGAAATTGGCAAACAGAATAAAGTAGCTGGCATACATAATCAGTGCCAGATTGATATGTTCAGTCTGAACAACGCATTCCACACCGATGGACTTCATGTATGATCCATACACATTTACAACGACACCCAACACCATTTGACTTAGTTGGAGGAAGGTTATCAACATAGAGACAGCACGAGGGACTGAGATTCGAAGTGACTGCAAAAACAAATTATTTAAATCACAAAAAGGTACATTAGGTAGTTTTCACTTTCAGAATGCAATAGGAAGTCGTACTTAAACATTAAACATAAATGATTTTAAATGTGTTGATTACGTTTATTTATTTATAGCTTACCTTCAAACCGTAGTAAGTATACATAAGAGAATGGACCAGGTAGTTCATTACCATGAACCATCGTGAGGTAGCATCGTACGATTCGTAAGTAAACCAAGTGTAGGCTAAGACGCTAATGTGATGATACCTGTTGTACATTCAAGGAAACAAAAAATTAGTGACTTAACCTACATACCAAATTCACTTCTTGAGACGCTCTTAAAGATACAAACCATTAATCATTTTTCCTCACAAATAAATTGTCAATAAACTTTTCTTAAACATTTCTCACACCTGTATAGTAATCGCACACAAATGGTACATACATAAGATACAGTAAGCACATAATAATAATATAGCAAATGGTAAACATTTTAATGCATTAAATGTGTAGACAAACATAATTAACACAGGGTTGTGTTTAAGTATCATGGAAAAATATCGAACAACAATAATTGCCTTGAAATTGTTAATCTTACAACGGAACGCTTAAGATGACTAATCAGCATTTATGGCAAAAAATAAGATACAAGCGTATGATTGCACAACGGATGTAAATAGACGTGTTAATGTTTGTCTGCACTTTGTAATGTAAAATGTACGCAAAGCGCCTCTATGCGTTAAATGATACAAGAGATACTTTTATAGTGAGTGCACAGAAAATAATTGCATTTGCATATACATTTTAAGTTACCAAACAGATGTGCATTATATATATACACAAATAGACACTGTACTACTAACTGTGTAAGTAATTGAATGCTTTATACGAGAATACAAGAATTGTATGTAGCAAATATGTAAAGGATTATAGTAATTGTGTAACGAAATGACTAATGAGGTAATGTAAATTATATTATGGCTAATTATTTAAGACGTTCGTCACTCACCAGTGAAGAAAGATGAGGGGCTGTTTCCTCAAGACAATAAACAGCGTATCTCCCAGTTCAAAAGCTTTCGACAGAGTAAACAAAAGACCCCAAAACGCGGTCGCAAGATTATGGTAATCTCTGAAAAGAAAAATGCATTACATTAAATTTTTATATGGAGGAAATTAGCTTTTTCCTTGAACCAAAGCTCATGAGATCCTTTTATCTTGTTTAATGTGTGAAATGACACACTCACTCATAAGTCAACATAATATTTATTGATATTTTTATCTGTCTGACTTTCTAAACCTTATGATAACATAACTTGTCAGTTTATTTTGTATTTTATCTATTACTCTATTACATACTATCTGTATGCCCTAATAAGCTTAGCTTCTCATGAATATTATAGTCATAATGTCATTTTGATGTTGCAATTATGAATTCGTACACATTCTACTTATTTGTACGCATCTCCGATATGAAAATAGTTTTATTAATGGAACGAAGATGCAACACAGTCGATGCGTAACGAAGCGAATGAGTAAAAAACTCGTTTTTTGTAATCCAATGCAAGTCAACGGCGCTTTTAGTTAGCGTACAACTGGAGTACAGCTACACCGCTATACAAAGATGATTATGTGTGTGTATCCCACGTATTATAGTTCGTATACACAGACAAAATCTTAGTGTGTATAGAACTTACAATAATATTACTATATAATATAAATTGCCTTAGGCACAACTGTACAAAAGGTGCCCACTCACACGATCTTACTAATACCTCTAAACAATATACACAAACAGTAACGCAGTGCACGCTATAGGTGTATAAGGTAAACGAAAGATGTTGAATGTTTTAATGTCGGATGATGACCTCTATTCCAACATAACATACACTTAAGTATGTAGGCATTAGCTACTTTACAGTCTTAAGCTACAATCGCGTATTTCCAAGGAATATAATACTTAAATAATCTACAGTGGAATTCTTTAGTTCACTTCACGTTTTGCAAATATTTCCCCATGCATTGCTTCTTCTTCTTCTATTTGTAAATTTAAATTGAATGAATGAATAATTGAATTTTAGAATATTAGAAGAAAGCTGACTCATTATTATTTGAACAAACGATGTCTCTTTCAAGTTCAAGGGAAATGTCAATATGATAAGATAAAATTATTGAGGCAGAGATGAATCTTCTAATTATTTATACATTCCGTTTGGTGTTTGCTTTGCTTTAATACACAACAAGTGCCATTGTTGATTGTTCTAAATATAAAGACATAACTTGGCCGTGACCCTACTGCATATACACCACAAAGGAAGTCTATGTTCATTTAGGTGGCGGAAATTGTGTAATAACGATGTTTTTTATCCTTACAGACAATTCACACAACACAATGGCTATGTTTTGTAAATCCCTAGATCGTTAGCCTTTTCACTTACCTGTTGAAACAAATATTTAGCAGTTTTTCATTAGCACTTTCACATTTAAACGGGTAAATAGAATTGAAAAATAATTTAGGTTGTTAACACTTTAAAGTAAAAATACAAGCTGTTCGTATTCACTCACCTTTTACATACAGATAGATGAAATCCATTTTCCTTCTCGCCAAGAATGTAAATCATTTCCGGCCACGTCCTCACAGTTCCCAAAATACTGAATCCAGCTAAGAGGAAATTCCAAACACAAAGTACTTTTCGAAGCACAAAAGGTGGTCGATTTTTCATCCAAAGTTGACCGAGAAAAATTAGCACCAAGTACAGAATACTTATGTAGACACTTGCTGTCCAATTCCGTCCCATCCACAGTCTCCAGTAACTCAAATCGAACTTTTCCCATTCCCACGGTGTTAGATAAGGTGGCTCTAACACCGGGTCGTATGGAGATGTCAAATTCCTTGCCGTTGACGCCATATCGGAACTGAATTCAATACTAATTCCCTATGTACACTTATCTAAACCGCTGTTGAACAACAATCCTTGTGTGTTTTAGTAAGTGGCCCACCAATTCAATCCACTCCTATAATTCAATCACCGTAATTTCATTTCTTCTCCTCACTTGCCACTAATTTCACTACACAAATAATTAAATCACTCTACCACCTACTTAGAATTCATACAAGTCCGTTCTACAATCTCAATTATGGAAAACACTCCGTAAATAAATTATTTTCTCACTGAGCTAAACTTCTATTTATCAAAACTGATGGCGGACGGAGAGATTATTTTGATAGGACGACTTCTTTAGAGCAGAAAGAGTTATGGAATTGAGAGTAGTTACTAAGTTATTACACTAGAAACAGATATGGAAGAATCAAATACAACATAAATGGTCTACTAACTAACTGACCAAGTTTTACTATAGGGATCCAAGATTCAATCCAATCCTCCACCTATAACGATATTACAATACTCTTCACGAAGAAGAAGAAGTAGCTTCACAAACTAGTAGAAGTGTTACTGTTAGTTGCTTCTGCTGAATGATTTGGAATTGTTATTATATAGAATAGAATGCTAGACACATTGGTATGCTAAATAAAAGTTGTACAGCACACCTAGCCAAAGCCGTAGCCGTACTCAACTACCAGCGAATATGGGTCAAACTTTTCCTTAACCTCAACAATGAAGAAGAACAGTTTACAAATCTTGCCCCGTGTGTAGTGTGTGTGCTGTGTTGTCTGTAACCGCACTACAATACAGACTTCCTTCACTTCATTTTGATCACGTCAAGTCAGTTCACTTCGCAGTGCTACTACTGCTAGTAATATTTCGAATCTTGTTCGTTCGTTTCTTTTCGTTCTCTTGGGTGTATATCGCTAGAAGCTAGATTCAGGCTTCTTTACAACATTTGCTCAAACCCTGTAGTGTCTTAGCTGTCTGTAGGGTTTATCCTAGCTTATTACGGTACGGTTATGTCAAAAGAAGATTCCTTCTACTTGGGGGTAGTCAAACCTTTTACATACACACACAGCTACAGCCACACACCATAGAAATCTGCTCCTAGTACACAGACACAATCAAACGGCTCTCCTTCCAAAACATACGTGCTAAAATATAGCCAGATGTGTAGTTTAACGTATTACTTAGCAACGTATCAACCTAAACTGCATTAGTACTTGTGTCTGTGTACACAGACTTTCATGCTATGCATCTAAGGATCATGTCTTCATCTACTTATATACACATTCAGTGTCGTTGTATGGGTAGGTACTGGTACTACCTGTGTACAAAGGTAGAAACTTTTGCACTTTGGTGCTTCCACATTTTTATGCGTAAGTTAGGATCATACTACTAAAAACATGGTTTAACTTACTGTGTATGCATTTCCTCAAATACCTTACACGATACTACCTAAAACTCACAAGTCAAACAAACATTGTAAATGCAGGGAAAAGTTGTACTCATATTAATAACAGTTTCGTTTTTGAATAAAACAGATAATTACCATGCAAGGACAGGTTTACGTAAATAATACATTTAAGGTATGAAGGTATGTAAATGCTTTTGAGATGCCTAATTTGCTTACCTTTATAGAAAGGGGTAGATTTGCCGCAATTAATTAAGTATAGTCATTAAACACACAATTAGGAATTAATTACGCTTTAACAATCGTTAATGAGTTGTATAGGACAAAACAAACCAAACTGAAAGAGGTTAGATGAGATATTATTTAAAAGCAAATATAGGAAGTACTAATACAAAAGGTATAGTGTAAATATTTAGTTCATTCAAGTCAAGGTACAAACAGGCAAAAAGAGTTAACCCTTTTAACCAAATCTATTTACGATTAGGCATATTATACGTTCCTCGTATTCGTATTGCGAGTTTGACGTATATAGCATAAAATAGCATCCACCTACTGAAATGACATGGTAAATGGGATTGGATGATTACATGGTAGACAGAAGGGTATGATGACTTTTCTTTCATGTTCTATTCTGAGTGTTCTGGTTCTATACAAAATTCAAAACTGAAAACTACTGCATATATAGGTATCTATATGAATCTGTGCAAAGGATGTTGTAAATTGTGACTCCATGTGTTGCACAACAAACATGTGCTAGGAATTTCGTACTTTGAGAGACACAGTCTGCAGAGGTTTATGAAATGCAATGGAAGCGGTAACGAAATAAATATGCAAATGCAGCTGTGTGTAATGTAAGCGAGAGAGAGTCCAAAGTCCTCAGGACAGTCATGTCATACTTATTAAAGAAATAAACTAACAATCACCAACATACATTTTTTGTCGACAGTTGAAATACCTATACTATATGTAAATGTACTGTACTTTTGTATTGCTAACAAGTGTAAGTGTATAGAGCTTTAAGAATTGCAGTATATATCAACGTTATCTTCATGACTGTCTCAAACTCACTGTCGGTTTTATAACAGATCAACTTCAAAGATGAATCATGGCAAGGCATAATGTTATATGCCATTTGCAAACTCACCTACTTTACTTTGACTGCCTAAACTACCTATACATGAGTTTTAACCTGCTATACGTTATACAACGGTGTACAGTGTATAAATATGTGTACAGTATACAGAATACAGATACACACAAACAGGATAACGACTAACGACTACATATATGCATGCATATAGGATACATGCATGCAGGATACAATTTAAAACCAGCATTATCTTTCCTTTCGTGAGAAAAGTTGATAATTTGCTTTCCTGTCATACACTATGAGATACTTATACCATTCTTCCCATTATTTTCGCTGAAACTTATATGAGACAAGAGACTAACCGCAATAATCATGGCACTACTTTATATTTCGGTGCTTGAATACATTAACTGTCGATTTTGAAAGTGTGAAGCATAATGTGACAGCCTTTATAGCATTCGTACAGCAACAAGCTGCTGTTTTTGTTTCCAATTTCATTTTCGCATATTTGTGGGGACAATGTTGACCTTCAGTGATGTTTTGGATACAACAAGCACAGCATCTTACATAAAGCAATATTTTTATAGCATATGTCACACAATGATATAATGACTAATTATTATGCCTTTATGGTTTTCAATCACTGCTTGGAAATTGATCATATAAATACATCGAAGCATTGTGGTCATCTTATTACGTAATAAACTGCTTAGTAGTTAAATCATTGATAAAATGGTGGAAAACATAAATCTCGTGTATCAAGATGTTCTTACTTATTAGGTAACTTTTTCCTTACGTCATTCTTAGCAGAAAGGGACTACATATAACCCTTTTAATTAGCTATAAATAAAACAAAACTACAACCTAATGTGTACACAGGTGCAAGAGATGCGGATTTTCCAAAGACTAATGACATAAACACTATAGACAGAATGCTACAGAAGATATCTTACAGTCGTCACTCTGAATAACATTAAGTGGGATTAACCATGATGATCATCCACTAACAATCAATTCCGCTTAGCCAGACTTTAGTAGTACTAGATACCTTAAACTAAACACGTAGAGATATAATTGCTCATTTATATCATATCCGATCCAGGTGTGTTTTTACATTTCATTCAAAGCATCTTGCAGGGTAAATTAACTTCCATATAAGTGTTCCACACTAATTTGACAACTATATTAAGAGAATTATGACTATACAGCTACTTGTAATTTTTACCTACGATGTATGTACGTGTATTTTGTGTAGGTATGCTAATGCTATATAGTATAGCCACAATTATGCACTCGCTCATTAATACGTTCTAGCGCAATACCATTAACCTTTGATTAAATCTTCAACCACAAACAAATAGGTAAATTTCAATTCGGACAAGGTTACAACAACTAGAATACGTAAAACTATATACAAGCACGCAAAGGCAGAGCTTTATACACATCTACCACACATATTTAATGTTACTTGCAAAAAGTTTGGTCTTAAATAATATACCATTATAGAGCATAATTATATCTAGCTTTTCTATTCTGCTCATTCTATATATACTGCACTGCATGCTTTTAGTACTTATTGCAGATTGTGCTATATTCGCATGAAGTGTGTACAGTAGTGCACTGTTGTACAACAACAAGTCAAAATTGCAAGTGCAAAATGGTAGTTATGTAGAGAAAACAACAGGCAAACATCACAGCATCACTGTAAAGCAACTTAATTCACCTGTTACGTGTATACTAGCCTGAGTATAATTATTTTTAAAAACGTAATAGTCATTAGAAGCATAACTTTCCTCAAGAGTCCACGGACAAATAGCAATATGCTTCAGTCTGCTGAGCATAAAGCATAATTTCGTCTAATTCCAATCTAAAGATCCCCTAGGTGGAATTTCCTCTTCATATTATTACAATTATGGTAGTATGTGCTCTCTTGCACACACATTTTCACTTTCATAACAACGTCGATTTTTTCTGTCATAATATTTTCTCTCTATTCCCATCACTATATGTATAGCTTATACCATACATAGAATCAAAATCCATGTATACGATTTTAATGTCTACTTCACAAAATTGGAAGATGTATTGTAGATTTGATTAGGAATATGATGATGATACAAATTTTCCTCTGCATGTGTAGTAAACCTGAACCGTTCCAGTGGACTTCATAGCATCTTCCTTTTATATGTAACGTCATCTCTACTCACACTCATTTCAAATTCTTTAAGGAATCATATTATAATTATATCCATTTACAAACTAATATTTTCTATTTATATGCACTTCTATACTGTTTCCTCTTCATTACCTACAATACAGATACGTGAAAATATAAATTATCAAGTTCTGTAAAATTAATTGCAGCATGAAAATGCACGTAGTTGTGGCCATTCTACAGAGTGAACTTTTTTGGTAACCCAACTTGCAATGGTGATTGATGAAAATAAAAGTATTGAAACGATGCGCCTTGCCATGTTAATTACACGTAAAGTTTGATGATAGGAATGAATGCATCCAGGATAATTGTCATTAGGGGAAACAACCGTTTTACTTTATTGTGTTTTCTTATAGTACATTTTTGGATGAATAATAATGAATTGTAAAATTGAAAAGCACCGTAGATGCATACTACAATACAAATGGAATTAATTAATAAACTACAAGTCCATCATGATTCTTTCATTGTCTAATAAATTATAACGATTAACTAAAGTAACAACTGAATAGTAGTAGTAATGTTATGATTACACGGTTTAATTCTAAGATATTGGAGATGTCAACTATACTTTAATATATTCTATAGAGGTGTTTATTCAATGTACCATTTTTATTAACGTAAGCTACAGGTGGACTTGGACTAAAATGGAATTGGAAACCTATTAAATATTACGCTACCGTAATTCTGTCTCTAATTTAAATTAATGTTTCAATAGAGTTATGTTATCAGTACTGTTCTATAAGTATTTAGATATATAATGCTCAAATCACTAATTCCAGCAATACATACATTTACACTGTAATTACATCGTAATTACTCAACCCTAAGTCAATAGCTTGCACCAAAATATTCAATAATTCATATTCTTTTCATGTAATCCACGCTGTGTGTACTGACACCAAATATTAGTCATTTCTTTACGTACATATTTCATATTCTTTGTAATTAGGACACACAGATAAACCAATCAATCAAATTATTACAATTACAATGTGAAAACAAATTAGAATTACAAGATATTTTATTAGCTGTGCTTTCGAATTATTATATTAACCCGTCCCTTTTGAACTGCTAAATTCTCATAAAAAAGCATAAGTCTACTACAGAGGGCATGTCGAAAGTAAATAAATTACCTAAAAACTAACGTGATCACGAGAATAACAACTACAGCAGCAACTGAGATTGAGATTATACAACTATAGTACCGCTTTTGGGTGTTGGCTACTTGTGAGAAAATCCCCAAAACAAATATACAAAACTTATTGTTTTATTCGACAAATTTAATAACCTTTTCCCTATATTATAAGTAAGTAAGTAACAACACAATAAGTTAATTCCTTATCATAGTAACATTAACATACAAGGCTCAATTTTTAATTATATCATTTTACTTATATTTACCCTACTATAATATTTTACGACAACACAGTATTATATACACACACGCCTATAGATTTAGTCAGTAGTAGCGGTACGGTATGTGTTTACAGCAGATTCACTTTTTTTAATATGAGTGAGACATACTTTAGATTACATACCTAAGTATACTATTGCCTCTTCTGTATGGTGTCCTGTACTCCGTTCTGTACTATCCGCATCATTATAGCTATAGAAGTATGGCTATTCTTACGACATAGTAAGTAATTAGAAATACATATTACATCATTATTACTTTTTTCCTCTTCCAGGTAGGTGGCTTCTTTTTAGCTTTTAGTTTCATATGATTCTTGATGTGACGCTGAGATTGTTGTCTCAAGTGAGAACAACGCACTGTACTATAGTAAGAAGAGCCAGTAAGAGGTAGTCAAGTAGTGAGGATGAAGAGTGTGGAAGAAGAATATGAGATTTTTTGGGCTGTTTTGTAATTGTAACAATGTTTGTCTGTAGATAGTGAATGAAACCCCTTTAGCAGAAGAATGTGTCTTTAGTCATCTTTAGCCCGATTTTTTCCTACCTTTTGGCAGAAGCACCCTGTTGGCAGAAAAAAGGTCAAGTTCCCAATTCTAATTAATGTCTAAATTCATTTTGACAGTGACAGTATAGAAACACAAAACCTTAGTTAGAATTTAAATTATAAACACATAAAGACAGTCAACAGTAACAGTCGTAATTGTTTTGTTATCGAGTTAGTCGATTGCATCAAGAAGAAAAGCTATTTTTGCATTAGTAATAAAATTATCATTCCAGAAAAGACAAAAGCAACGGCGATTAGTAAAAAGTAATTTAAACATCACAGTAGTATTAGTATTATAGAAAATGCAGTTTGCGATTGTCATATTATTATTACTGTGTGGAAGCAAATCATCCTTAGCACCATTGCAACTTAAATTAAGATCCCAGTTAAATAGACCGTTAGCTATATAGAAATTCATTAAAATTTCAAAACACGGTCAAGTCAAGTTAAAATGCCGAAATTGAGCTTCAAGTCAAAACGTCTGTAGAAGAACTTCCGACCTGTGTTGTCCAAGGAAGTAGCGATTACTAATATCAAAGCTGGTACCAGCCTTGCTAATATTTTAAGCGAAATGTCTTCTGTCTGAATTTATGCAAAGCCTATACCAACCCGTAAGAAACATTAGCGGAATACCAATCACCATCTAATAATATTATAGCCTTTAACTGAACATTATATACAATACCCTGTTGAACCATTGCTAAGCTTTGATTATGATTAGAGATACAGACCAGAGATTAACGTATACCCTTTTTCAATAAATTATAGCAAAGCACCAGATAAACATGTTAAGTAATAAGTACCTACTGTACAAATACAAACTATTCCCAAGACATACCCTAACGAAATCTGTAACACCAAAATTCTTGAATTCAGATGAATTCAATAGTTGATTGAACCCAAGCTTTCACAAAAAATTCCTTTGCAACCCGTGGACACTGGAATGCTTAACGAACGAATTCTCGAGGAAGCTTTTGGAAATTAAATTACCTTTCATAATGTCGAAATTTGGTTTGCCCACCTTCTATACGATCATGTTGGAAGATAGCGCACAAATAATTGTACGATTGTCAAATCAAATGAAGACAGCCATAACCGACCCAACAGTGGAATTAGTAAGAAAAGAAATCAAATCGAAAATGAAAATAATAAATTGGATTAGTATTTGGAAGTAGAGAGAAATGTTGAAAGAAATGAAATGAAAGGTAAGCGAAAGGGAAGATTAGAAATGAAAGAGTAGGAACATCTCAGGTGTATGAATGACGATAACTTTGAGTACTTAAGCAAAAGAATCATTTTCTATATCGTTAATACGAAACTTTAAGTATATTCTACACTATAATGTGCTCCTTGTACAATTGAACACAATAATAATCAATGTCAATATTATGTAATTAATATCCAAAGACTATACGTAAGTAGATGATATAACTATAATACTAAGAACAATTTTTCTTGGAGAGATATCCAAAACCAAAAGGAAACAAGCAACAAAACATTTAAATATAGGTGTGTGACATAAAATTGAACGTATTAAGGTATCAATCATATAAACTACAGTAGTAGTTAAAAAAGTAAAGACAGTCAGTAGAAACAAAGAAAATAAAGTGAGAAAGAACATGATACGAGCAACATAACCATAGAACTGTCATAAACTTTCTATGTTAACGACTGAAGAGGAGAGGAAAAGGAACATGCCGTTTCTTAGAGTTCCACCACCTCGATTGCTCATCCCAACTCAAAGTATAAATCTACGAAAGGCATGAAAGATCCACTCTGCAAGAAAACAGCAAGAGAATAAATACAATAAATTAGAGAATTACTACGTGTGAGGTGTGAGGCGATATCCGTGTGCGTGCCTTTTCACCAAAGACTTACTTTCCCAGAGTTCTGGACTTAAACAAACACAAACTATACACAAGGTCGAATACGACAACGACAAATCTGCACATGTACAGATTACTTTACAATAAAACATCTACAACAAACACGAATGCCCCACCTGGATAATGAGAACTCCGATACAGCGCGGTGTACTGTACTAAACTATAACAATGATGACTCGACAGAGCGATTTTCTTACATACATATACAATTATTGCAACAGTCCCTAATATAGTTGAGTCAGAGAATCTAGAACTCATTACTATTACCACAATTACCTATAAGACGATTTAGCTTGATGCGTCCATTCTACACGATAGCAGGAGTACACTAATAAATACGTAACCTGTACATCCAATTATTTTCCAATCGAAACTAGAAGAATTGATCGAAATCAGAACTACAAAGAGGCGAGCATGTACAATTAATTTCCTTAACATATTTTGTCTTTCAACTATTATTTTAAAAAACTGAAAACATTTTTCATTGGTTTTGATTCATTTAAAAACTGAGTTTTGTACTAAATTTTTGCACTGCATGAATCCGACTATTGAACTTTGAGTTTAAAAAATGAACATCAACATTGTACATGCATTCCTTCGACAAAAAATAATAAAATTGATTTCTAATTTCAGTTTAGCTTAGAGTAACAAGCTGCACTACTAAAGAACTCAAAATAAACAGTAATGTCACTTAATGTTTAACACTGTCGCAGAAGAGATTAAGACAGTGTAAAGACACTACTATAGGTTAGATACTTACAGATGGGCGAATTACTGTACCAGACATGCAAATTCAAATGGCATGATACGTCTACAACAGAAACTGGCAGGGTGCTCACAACTGTCACAACTACCAGATTACTCGTCAAATTATATTACAATTAACAAGGAAACGTTAATGATTCAATCATAATAAGGTCGAATAATTAAAACGGGGTTAAATTAAAAAGGACTCAGGATCGCCCTAGAAAACGAGCAGTTAAAGCCAAGCCTACCTTCTTTTTCTTGGGTTTTTCTTTAGGTGTATCTGCGTTAGTAGGATTGCTAATATGGGTAGAAGAACTAGTAGAAGCGAGCGAATTCGGATTTTCAGTGAGTGTAGTAGCTGCAGCTCCTTTAACAACTAGTGACTGCTCCATTCATTTCATCATTATTGCATTGACACATCCATGACAAATAGAGTTAGACCAAAAAACCCAATTAGTATATCATTCCATTATTTTATCATTTTTGTTTAGTTTATAACTACATGAACAGCTTTGTTAAATGCTTTGGAATTCATTTCAAAAAGTTAGGTTAGGTCTACATCTCAAATATTAATATTACATATCATGTAGCAAAACTTTAATGTTTAATTTAAAGACGAGATTAATAATAAACACTTACATCAGCAACCGATCCAGCCACCGCGGTTCCATTAGCTACGCCATTGGTTGTGGTTGTTGCCAACTGACTCTGCAATTTCGAATTAAATGTTAATGATATCCAGTTATAACTAGCGTAATAGACAATGTACAATAAAATATGTTTGCATTGACATAAAGATTAATGGAAAACAATTATGTAATATTGTAATATTAATTGGTATACTACTGCTGGTAAATCTTACCCTCCTACAAGCAAAGTAGATTGCTATAAGGTGTGTTACGTAAAACTGATAACATCACATTTCTACATAAACGACGAGATCCGGTTGAAAATTTAACTATAGCATTTCAAATTAAATAAGAAAACACTTCTTTGAAACAACAATATCATGAACTTTCATAAAAATGATGAAGTCATTCTTTCTTAATGAGCGTCACAGAAATATAATTTGCAATCGATTTCAAAGGGAGTGATTCTTTGCATAACATTTTCATACGCTTGTAAAACTATACGTGCAAAGAGATTGTTTATCTTGTATGAAATATTTCTTTAAACTTTGACTGATGGAATTGTTTCTTTCTAATTGTACCAGTGTGCTATCACGCTCATTTACAGAGTTTGATATAGTACACGGCCTTGCATGCAACATGCAACGCGAAAGCGTTTTACAGTACTACAAAACATCTTCGTAATAAAATAAAATTCCAACTGCAATAAAACTTTTATTGTTGTAAGAATACCGTTGTTCAGTCCTGTCGATTCCATTACCAGAATTGCAATGCACAATTAAAACGGATATTACATGCAAATAATTACAGCAGATAATTAAATTATTTACCTTTAATTGAGCTATTTCCCCTTCAAGACTTTTAACTTTATCCAGCTCAGCTGCTGACGATTCTTGACAACTTTTAACCACGGAATTTAGATTGGTGTTTTCAGTCATCAAGTCTTGGGACTTTTTCTTCTCTTCTCCTAAGTCAGCTTCTAGCTGAACTAAAGTCTGGATATAAAGAATTGTTTTGATAGTTTCATATTTTCTTCAAAGATTTCAATAATGCATGTAGGTAAGTTGAACTACTAATTATACCTTTCTCAAAGATTCATATTGGTCAATCTGTTTTTTAAGGTTTTGGACATTATTTTCCAGTTCTGAGCACCGTTGTGAAAGTACAGACTTTTCCTCTCGTTCTCCTTCCAACTCGCCTTTTAGCTGAGCCACTTCACCCTATTTATTAAAATGATAAAAAAATTAAAATTCTCGTACTTCTATATGATTTGCTAGGTAAAATTTAAAACAGTCCGACAAAAAGTCTGCTCGTCAAGATTCAGTCAGAATGTGAATGACTTTTGCAGAATATTAAAATGAAAATGTATATTTTATACTAAATCTCATCCACCTTTCCAAGCCCAACCCGATTAAAGTTTTTTAAATGAAAGCTGTAACCACATCATTCTACACTCAATACTGCACGCTTTCATTCAAAGTTGTAACACTCAAAATCAAATAGGGAAATACAACATGGTAGAAATGAGCAAAGATGGAAACTTATAAAGAAGCACCGATGTAAATCATAAATTGACTCCAAAAGAAGGGCATAAAAAACTTCATTAATTTGTAATTATGCGAATGATGAAAAAGTATTTCGAAGACAAAGAGATAATTTACATTTGTGGCGGACGGAGCGGAACTCTTGAGAGCGTTCAACTCGGCCTCCTTCTGTTGAAACTTCAGCTGCCAATTTCTTTCTTCCTTTTCTATGCTCCCTTGGAGGTTACTCAACAAGGATTCCTGCAAATTACCATCCCATCAGTCCCACAAGCAAGTTTTCATGAGCCACCACAACACCACAAGCCGTACACACTTAGCAAAAAAGTTATTACGTTATTTTAATGATAAGAATATTCAAAGGAGACTTACAGTACTCGAAAGAACATTTTGGTAGTGCAAAACTTCCTCCTGAAGTCGCGCATTCACTTCTTGAAGTTGGGCTGCTTCAACTGAGGAAATTGATTTGGAATCAACACTAATGCTCTCCTTGGCTTGTTTTAGCTCTTCTTGTATACTTTTAGCTAAATCTGCCGCCCAATCAGCTTTACCCTACAATTAATTGTACAAAGATAATAAATAACTAACTTATATAAATATTAACATTGACATTGACACATTAACTTATTTACGTGCACAAACCTTAGTAATGGTAATATTGGGAAATAGTTTTTGGAAAGTTTCTTTAAGTGAATTCTCTACATCTTGACGCGTTTTAGTCCGCTCCTCCTAATTCAGAAGAACAAAACGATAACATTTGACTGAACACAAAATAATGGGATTAAGGTTTACTTCTTTTTAATTCTTTAATATAACAAATATATTGAACCCACCAGGACTAGTTCTTTGGACTGAATAATTCGAACTTCTAAATTCTTTTCGGTTACATTAAGCGTGTCCATCAGCTTTGTATTTGTTAACCTTAGCTCCTAAAATTAAAGAAAGTAATATTAAAGCTAATGCAATGGAACAAATTAAATATGTCACCATACAAAACTTCAACTTACATCATTTTTCTCCTTTTGTGCCTTCGCATCTTGTGACGACCTATCCAGTTGATTTTTTAAGTTTTTATTTTCGGTGTCCAATTTTTGGGTAAATATATCTTTTTCTTCCAACCTGTTTCAAGCAATCAAAATATTAATATTGGTACTGGTAATCAACAATGAACTTATCAATTTTAGAAATTGAAGAAAACTAGTGCGGTGAAGTATACTATGAAATAAATTTTTTATACTATTTATAAACTCACTTTGTTTCTAATGCAGAAATTTTATCCAGATGGATGGAAGCTTGTGAGTTTTCATGACTTTGTAAATCGCCATTAATTTTTTCACTTTCTTGATCTTTAGCAGCAATTCTTTCGGTCAAAGAGGTAACTTGAGCAGCCAGACTTTCTTTTTCTTCTTCTAGTTTCTTGGCATGCTTGTCTTCGTCCAACAACCTTTCTTGTAAATCGTTTAACTTTATTTTGGCGTCTTCTAGTAAATTTTTCACATTCTTTTCGGCCTTTTGTGTGTCCTTCAATCAAAATATTATTTACAAATATTATGAAATGAAATACAATCAAACTGGAAACAATATTTAAAAGCTAGCAGGTGCTTTGCTTACCTCTAATTTCTTGGTTACATCTTCCAAATTTTTAGAAGCCTCAGTCGAATTTCTCACAGAAGTTTGGAGGATGACAATTTGCTGCTGCAAATTAGTTCGATCCTTTTCTGTCTCGGTAATTAAATCTTGGGCTTTTTTTAGTTCTGCTAATAAATGAGTTTCTCTTTCCTGAATTTGAGCTCTGTACGACGCATGAATGTTGTGCTCCTCCTGCTTCTTTCGTTCCTCCAGAGCACGAAGATGTTCTTGCAATCCCATGACTTGATTAGTTAGTCCCTCATTGGATTGGAAAGATACTTTTAATTGGTTTTCCAAATGACCACACTGTGTTCTAAGTGCGTCCGCCTATCCATTTGTAAAACAATTAAAAGACAATTATACATGACTTCTAAAATACATTGACTTCTAAAGCCCATAAACTCCTTATATTGCTTTACTAAGATGTAACATTTACTGAGGAACTCCTTAAAAGACAATTATACATGACTTCTAAAGTCCATAAAGTCCTTATAATATTGCTTTACTACCATGTAACATTTACTGAGGAACTCCTATACCTACATTTTAAGCTTAGTAGTATGAAAGTGATATGTCAAGCAATAAGAATAAATGTAAGTAAAATTAAATTACCTCTCTCTCAAGACTTTCTGCTTTTCCTCGAGTACTTTGCTCAATACTCAAAGCATTCTTCATGGCCACATTATCATCTCTCATCTGATTTAATTTAAGCTGCATCTGCTCATGTAACATCAGAAAAAAGATTGAAGAAATTACCACCATTTTAGACGATTCTTTATAAAATGAATTATCAAATGAAAAATTCTGCGAACCTGCTGCAATTGTTGTTGTAGTGCCTGTTTTTCGCCTAAGTTTCCATCGCGCATTTGCTGCAAACGAAGTGTAAGTTGCTGAATATCGTGAGCTTTCTGACTACTTACATCCTCCAGCTGCTTCTTAACTTTTCCAAAGTTCCCTTTCTCTGTCGTAAACTCCTGTCGCAATTCCTTCAATTTAAGTTGAAGATTTTGAACCGTGGCTCGTTCTTCAGTTAGCTGCCTTTCGTGTTCCAAGAGCTGCTTTTTCAGATTGCCAATATTGTCATTTTTTCCTTTCTGTAAATAAATGATACGCATTGTTCATGCCGAATTAAAATAATAATCAACCAATAAATAGTAGCGTACATCACTGTCTTTAGTGTGTATTTTCAGTATTTGTGCATTTACTAGTAGTTACGGTGGTCAGGCCACATTCAAAATGCAAAACAGATTATGAAAAAAAATTGAAAAAATTGTCCAGCTACTTCCAACTTGTAATTTCTTAAAGAATAAAAAAACTTCGATTGACATTGTACATTGATATGAATAACTTACATTGATCCATTCAGAATCTCCAGCATGTTGCTTGTTTAGGAGAACATCGATAAGTTTCTGAATTTCCGAGGATGACAAGGAGACACGTTCTATAGTGTTCTCTAATTTGGCAGCATTAGGTTCATCTTTATCCTGCTCAGCGGCTTTTTTGCCTTTACGATTCTTTGCACCTTTTTCAGCAGGGCTTCCAGGACGAGCTGACTTCAAAGAATCAGGGTTGACTGAATCAATCTGATCTTCTAGCACATTCGGAACGTTTTCATAAACTCCAGAGCTATTGGCCAATATCTGGCGGCCATCACCAGAACCTGCCAAATCTTCCTTTTTGCCATTGCCAACGGCAATCTTCTTAGGATTTCTTTGAGGAAGAGGAGGTGGTGGGCTTGGAGGAGGCGACTCTTCATAACTCGTTTGCTTCTTCAGCAATTCACAATCATCCTTCGGGTGGCTAGTCTCAAAATGATTAACCGCAATCTGGACTTCTTGTTCAACTACAGGGCTATGCTCCTCCTTGTTGACCAGAATAGATTTGATACTTTCACGTCGCTTTACGACAGAAGCCCTACGACTTTCCTAAAATACAAATTATAAGCATAAAATATATTTTTGTCTAGTAACTTCTCTCAATTCTGGTGTTGAAATACGATTTCTAAATGTCATATAATACACGACGGTATGAAAGATGTCAAATTACCGGCGCAGGTGGATGCTCCATAATTTCTGGTTCGGGATCAATTTCTACATGGTGTTTCTCTTCGATTGGCTTTTCGACCGGCTTTTCGATAACATCCAAAGCCCCTGTGTCATCAGACAAATCGCCCACAACAGCAACGACTGGTTTTTCCTTTTCTTTAGCTTTTTTCTGTTTTTTGGTTTTCTCTTTAACAGTTACCTTTTTCTTCTCTTTTCTCCCAAGAAGATCATCAGACCGCTTTTTCTGTTCGGCTATAGCTTCTTCAAAACTTTTTTCCTTGATTCCCATTACGGAAACCAAGTAAACGGTGACAGCTGTTACCGCTACAACTCCGACAACAATCAAGCCAATTTCTAAATCCATCTTGGTTCAGCACCTAAAAATGAAATGGTGGACTGTATTAGAATTAGATAAATATTTGGATTATGATTAATTATTAAAATGCAGCTACACATAAACATAATACACTAAAATATTGATGTTCCGGCTTCCGGCATACTATCGCTAAACATGTTACAGAACAGACCGGGCCTAGAGCTTTAGACGAAAACTTTCTAATCTTTCGGTATCATCAACATAAATGACACTATGTCACATAGTTTAAAAAAAGTATGTTGCTTAAGTTGTAGCAAAGAAAGCGAAAGAAAATGAAATATTTTACTAATAATCGCTACTGAAAAATTATATTAATATGAGCCCCTTCTCTACCAACGAAACAAATAATTAATGCCTTTGCCCATTTCGTGACTTCAAGAATGACATAATCTTCATGTCAATCTTGATGAAGCCCACTTTAATTATTCATTTTATATAGCATGTTGTGTCGGTAGATTTAATTAAGTGCCAATAACTACCAACTCATTTACGTACCTACTATTTGCGACAGTGATGTGACCTTCTATAAGACAACTGCGAACTTAATACGTGGCTAATTTGGTGACAGCTGAATCTGAATGAAGATATATCAAGTTACTTCCGTTTGATTTTGACTCGTACAACTTTTCACTTTACACGACACACGAAGAAGACTTTACTTCCCCTGGTTCCCCTACTGCCTACTCTGTCCACACTTTCAATTTTCCACGAAATCAACAAACCAAACCAAGTTAACTTTGAACACAACTAACACAACACAATGACAAAAACTAACTAAACTACTAATACCTAACGGTTGTTGTGATGCTGTTACTGCTGTATAATGCTGTTAGTTACACGACAAACTGGACAAACTAAGAAGTTGCTGAACTAACTGAACAATTAAACATTGAGACACGAGAATAGGAACTTATGGTAAGAAGTTGTATAATGATGGACGTAGTTAGTTTAACTGTAAGATGTTTAATTGTTTTGTTTTCTTAAGTGTGACGTGCCACCACCATCGTCCGTCATCCGTCGTCTGATATGACACGGCAGCAACAGCTATCAACCTCTGAAAAAGATTTTTTTGCTCGCCATTCATTCGCCGTTGTTGCCGTCATCAACTGAAACCGAACCGAACTATACTCCATTTATAACATGCACGTACATTTCATGCAACACCAAAACGCCTTTAGTGTAATACACCAGATATAATAATAACAGAGCATGTTGCAGAGGACATAGACCATAATAAATACGGGTTTACGGATGCCTCCAGGCAGTTTTAACAGAGTGCATTGCTACAGACGAGCAATGCAGAATGTATAAGATTTCATACAAGGTGAACCAGAAAGTAGTAAGGTAGAGTAGGTATTACGCATTACGGTATGACGGTATTAGGCATTAGGTATTGAATGATACTTTCAAAATCCGGACTTTTCAAAATTGCATTTAAATAAAATTAAGTTGGCAATGATGACAATGCGCAATGATGAGACTATTCATTGAGAATTATGAGAACCATTCAAAACGACTGTAATAAAGTAGCGTATATTAAACGGGTTATTTAAGTTGCCGAACAGTTGTTTACTTTACTGTTGTCAACTGATTTCCCAACTCAACTGTTGTTTTCAAAGAGTCAGTTATCTATTGTTGCTGTCAATTGTTTAAACAAACCTTGACGACTTAAGCTGATTCGTCGTCGACCGAATATCGAATTACTTGATACACAGACGGACAGACAGAACGTTCCTATGAAGTATCTTTCGCTACTAAAAATAAAATGTCCCCGATTGACTCCATTTTTGAACTTGACCCAGAGATCACGTATGACGTATGAGGAGTTTGAACGAATTGTGTTCATTCGTTCATGATTTATGGTGGTCACTGACACTGACTGACGGACGGACGGACAGACAGACGGACGTAGACACCATTCGAATGCATTCTTGTAGGGTGGGGGGGGGGGGTGGTGGGGGGGGGGGGTATTTATGGCCCCCGTTTTGCAGGTGCTCCTGATACAATGCAATAATGCTAATACATAATTAAGTTATATAATACATAATTGTTACGCTCAGCATCTCAAATATTTAAAAAAGGGTTAAAAAATATAATTTATTGGTTGACAATTTGACAAACCTTACTGTAGTCTATGTAATAGTGGGCATAAGCAGACCCTCCACCTAGAATCTTTCAGACCAGTCATATCTTCACTCTGTCTCCTATTGGCTGAGCCAAAGCACAGTAGATCCACTCAGACGTACGGACGAAGCCGTCACGTTATGAGCACAGAAAATTAAGGAAACTTCAAATTGTAGGAATAATCAGCAGGAATAACCCATTTAATATCCGACCGAATTTCGGATCTTTGCATTCCTCCTGGTTGATTTTCGTTTGTGTTTTCACTGCAGTGCAACTAGCCCTTTGTGGTAAATTAATTTAAAAAGTTTCAAAATGGCAATGAATTTCAGTCGGGTAAGTCGAAGTCCTAATTCAATCATTGGTGCTGTTCTTTTGTTGATTATTTTTATATCACCATTCACCAATAATTTCAATTATGATTAAATGAATGTGAGGATGTACCGGATGGAGGACTGATGATTTGATGTTTGAATTGTAATAAATGATAATGATAACTCATTTTATTTTTATCTAACTTTAATTTCCCAGGTTGCTGCTAATTGCTTGAAACTTGGTCGAATTGCGGCTGTCCAGAATGAATCAAAAATGATCAAGGCTGGTTTGAGTACCTCTATTGTTCGTCAGTCCTCTAGGGGAGAGGTACACCCTGGATACAAGAAAATCCGGGCCAAAATGGAAAGATTTCAGGTACTAAATATATTACTTTTTTGTCACTAATACCTTTAGCATCACTTTAATTTATAATTTACACATTCTACACACACACATCCTACACATACCTATCCTAAAAATTAAACATAACGTAATGTTTTTCATTTTTTAGATCGATGATGGTATTCCTGTCCATTTAAAGGGGGGCGCATCAGACATTGTTCTGTACTACATAACGATGGTCTTGTGTGTAGTCGGAGTGATCGGATCCGCTGATTACATTTACCATTCTTCATTCCCTAAAAAGGACAAGGAGTGTTAGTCGTTGAAACAAGTATAAATAGCTTGTGTAAAATCCATCAGCAAAATTGTGTATGTAGTAACAAAACCCGGAAGATCATTGTGGATTTGCGAAAAATGAAAACAGTCGTTGTAGAATATTAAACATTACAAAATTTCGAATGTATTGTTCTGTAAAAAGATTAATAAAATTAATTGCTTATAATACCTAAACATTTTTGTAACCGCCCTTGACTGTACGGTTAGTGATGCCATCAATTTTTATCATCTATATATCAAGTAATCAAGTATTATCAAGTCAAGAATTTTCAGTTCAATGAGTTCAATCATTCAATCAATTCCATACATTTGTTATATTAAATATAGACTGACTCAATTTTTTTCAACAAATAGACTTTTAACACTGTTAGTTCTTTTCTTTCTTCCTCCTGTGGCAGTGATTCGTTGATCCACATCCACATAGATAATTACTTTTTTAGACAGTTTGTGAATTCCTTGAATTTCATATAACAACAATGTGCAATATTGTAACAATAAGGTTGATGTTTTTCCGGCCGTTGCGGCCCTATATGTTGCGAACGCGTTTTTGGCGGTTGAATTTTAAACATACTTTTGGTAAATATTTGAATTCACTCCGGCATCAGCACACTGCAAAATAAGACAGGTTATTTTTAGTCTATATTTAGATAAAAATCAGATAAACTGCTGAATTGTATCATTGTATGTCATTATATGTGAATAATTTGAACAATTTGCGATTTGTAATATATTTCACCATCCAAACCAAGGGACGGACGTCTATTTTACTGTTTACAGTCTTGCACGCGCTAGACAACACTGGACACTGGAACTAAACGGAAGTTGGAAGTAGTTAACGCAGTTAGTTGAAGTTGTCAAACTTGTTACTGCTCACTGTTCATCGCTGTCAAACAACAGTGTCACTCACTGGTGAGTACATGGCATTTAAATATCGGGAAACTTGAAATTAAAAGTTGTTTTTTATATAATCGTAAAATCTGTAATTTTTTAAATTTTTGATCAGGGATTGTGTCTTCGTCTGTAAACTTTTAACCATGGAGGAAGACGACATTATTGAAATGGATGTAAATTTGGAAGTGAAGAAGGAAGTATATCCCAATTTCATTATTGAGCGGTTCTCTTTTCTTCTGGACGATGATGAGGAAGAGGAGGTGATATTATCTAACTTTGATTTGGGTCGGCCAGTAAAATGTAATCTTGGGTTGCTCAATATGGCTCATGGCTCAGTAAAACTGTATCAAGGTAATTTATATCAAATCTTAACGGTTTAATAACAGTTAGACTTAGAACCTTATAAATAGCATTTAATTTATGTTCTTTCATACATTAATCTTAGGCAATGCTATGAATGGCATAGCTGTCCTAGCGTATTGTATGCAATAACAGTGTCATTTTTTATGTTCATTATTTAAAGGGGACACATGTGTTATATGTGCTGTGTATGGTCCTAGCGATGTAAGAATGTCTAAAGAAGTGCCACATCGAGCTGCAGTTGATGTCCTTTATCGTCCAAAAATTACTGGTGTGTCTCAGCTGTGTCAAAATTCTAATGTTGGTATGTAAAAACTAATTACTACTTTCCAAGTAGTTAGAAAATGTTTAAATGCAAAAATTGACAATTTATATTACCTTAAATAACTTACCTATATGTAATTATCATCGATTGTTTAATTTAACTTCTTGTAGATTCTACATGGGAGGAGCGTGCCATAGAAAATATCGTTACTGGAATTTTTGAATCAACCATAATTTTAGATGATGATTTAGGGGCCGGTTTTAATATAATACTTCATGAATACGAAAACGATGGCTGTGTAAGAAATGAACTTATAATTTTTACTAAACTGTAGTCTTTTTTAAGTGCTAAAATTAGAAATGTAAGATATTGTAAAATTTTAACGTGCTTTTTGATTTTGTTACAGCTTTTAGCGACTTGTGTGAACGCTGTTTCCATCGCTCTAATGAAGGCCGGTTGCTCGATAAGGCATCCAGTTGCGGCTGTGACAGTTATGTTCACGAAAGATGATTGTTTAATTATTGACCCGAATTGTGCCCAGATGAAAAATGTACTTTGATGCTGCATACGTATATTACTAATACTGTTTTATTTTTAGAAATGTTTTTATTAATTTAATGTTTGTTCAAAGGGCTGGAATGCGGTGATGACTTTTGCATTCAGCAACCAAGGATCCTTACTGTACTCAAATATGCAAGGATATGCTTCTAAAGCTATATTACAGCTGGCTATGATGCAAGCACAATCGGCAGCGTCTGAGCTCTTCAGATTCCAAATGAGAATTGTTCGTCATGATAATTGTCAAGGCCAATATAATAATCCTGAAGCTGAAATTGAAGAATTGAAGACAGAGGAAGACGAAGAGACATCAACAAAATTGAAATTCACAGATTTAAAAGTTACAGCTGTTAGTTCCGATTCTGATTACGAGGATATAGACGACAAGGATGTGGATGGAGAGTGATTAAACCGTAAATATATGTTTTGTAAGTGATTGTTGATTTTTACAGAAATAAAATTCATTTTATTGTATAATATAACAATATACAGAATCCAATCAAATTCATTTGCAAATTGAAAATGCGCTGTTAGTATTTTTCGTTAGTATGTAGTGTACCTTCCATTAATTGCATTTTAGAGCACTAAAACGCACAATGTTTTACATATGTAATTTTTGAATGCTTTCATTTAAACGAATTTATTTATTAATCGATAATTAAACAGATTCCTGTACAAAATTGTCCAATAACTTTTGTAGCCTTTAACTATTTTGAGACAATACTACTATACACAAGGAATAATTTGTTCATCAAATGCCAATGATTGCAGCACAGTACAAAATGTGTTATTATTCAGTAAACTTAGTCAAAAGTAAAGCCTAATAACTCAATTCATATTTGTAGAAATATTTTTCTAGTTTATAATTCTTCACATTGAGCTGCTGCACTGTAGCAGTTTTTAAATTCAGAGAAGATTATTTTATTTTATGCAAAAAAGAGCCATTTGCATGTAAATGATATATTGTATTGAGACTGTTTAATACTTCAGGCAACCATAAATAAAAATAAGTAGACAACGGTAAAAGTATAGTATGTAATGTACATAATAAAGTAAATTCCTAATATCATATATTTTTTATATTTTTCAATGTACGTATTTATATACATTAAGTTTATTTGCTTTTTGTTATTTTGTGTATTTTATTATTTTTGGGTTTACTAGGTGCCTCTAATCATGCTGTACTGTTAGATAGATCTGCTTGTTAATGAAGACTTGAAGTTAGTTGAACATCAAATGTTCCATGATATTTTTAGTATGCCCTCGTTAGTTTAAACAAATGAACGTGTCGACATGTAATTACTCAAACGTTAATTCGCACGAGTGCACGAATGTAAATAAAACATGGAAATCATGTTTGATTGCATTGAACTTTTGATTTAATGCATGCTCACCAATAACTTGGGTTATAACTTCATGACATGTAATTATTAAGTAGTATTTTGAAACAACAGCAGTCAGTAAAGTCAATGCAGTTCACAATACACACAGAATTCCATTCATTCTGGTTAATGACTACATTTGTTCCATTTGTAAATGCAACTCGCTCACTGGGTTATATTTGTTTCGCTACAATCACACCTCACAAGCGGTCCTCAGCACCAGTAGTCATTTCACTCTGTCTTCTTATGACCATTGTCTGTACAAATTTTCACACAGTATTCTTTCTCATAGCATGTAAACAAAAATAAGCTAATTAATATAATATATTGGCACATGAATTAAACTTCGTAACTTAATAATGATAAATTAAGTCTATACACAATAGAGGATCATACATACACACATTATTGTACAGAAATAATGAAAATAAGAAAACTATATAAGTGCCTAAAGTATACATCTTTTATTCACAAATACTAGCAGAGGAGCATTATACTATACTTATGATGATATATGACAGTATGAAATATTTAATACTGTTTCCACATAAGACTTAACAATCATTCTCGCAAATTCAGCTGGGTGAAAGCACACAAAAAAGATTCTTTTCAGGCATAGAGGCATTTGTTACACATGGAGACTCAAAACAATAAATGAATGAGCAAGGACGGAAAACTAGACAGATAAAAGAGATTCTTATGGCTACGATGAAAATATGAAATACGTAATCTATATACACTAATAATACTATAACTTTTTTGCAACACTACATATATCACTATATAGAACTGAAGCTCGTAAAGCAATTTAATAGCAACGCTTACATCATTCTTCTCATATCATAAAACATGCACTTAGACAGAAGTACATTGCATTGTAAAGAAATGGATATTTTTGGTGAGGTTTTGTTTGGATTTTTAGTCAAAGCTAAAGTAAAAAAGTAAGACGAATTATTCCAAGCAAACTTAAATAGAAAATCCCTGAGGATCACGTAATGAATCTCCAAATCTCTGAACATGACACGAGCAAAGCAAATGTGGCTTTTTATCGTGGAAAAGAGCATTGAAAGGTTTAACATAACAGTAAGAGGTAGGTATACAATTACTTTTAGATTGAAAATGAAAGAAAGCTAAACGAATTGTGATGCGGGTTGTTGCTTTGTCGATTTGTTTACCGTCATGCTTGTCGGAGCACAAGAATACTCAGCGCGATAAGAGCTTCCGGGGCAATACCGATGACAGAAAGTTCTTCGGAGGACGGATAGCACCTCTCCATTGCAGAAGCAAAATAAAAGTGAGACGCAGAGACCCTAAAAGAAAGGATTACCAAAGGTGAGTCAGTGAGTCAATACATATATACTACGATCTTTTTTGTTCCCTTTATATTAATTATTTCACGATGTATTGTACTCTTAAGTTGTAGAGCACTTGATTCTTTTAGTTTGAGTACGTCGCTACCGTTTCATTCAGTAATACGCATAAATAAATAAACGTGTCATGAAAGGTTTTCGTATAAATGTCTCACAAACGAGTGCTTACTTTCAGAATTTAATTAAAAAAATTCTTCGAAAACCAATCTAAAGATAGAAAAATGTGCGTATACACGATCTATACTGTAGAAGCATTCATATAAAGATGTATACCTGTATAGATGAAGATACAGCTGCGAAATATTCATAAACTTTTGTCCATTCCGGATTATCTTCAGCATCAGGTCGGAAAGGTATCAGGAAATAGTGGAGTCCAAGCAACGGGATGAGAATCAGCGTGGCTCTCGATGCCTGCATAATATTTTGTAAAACACCACTAATCCTCAAATCACTAGTGCATGATGTTCTGGAGTTTCTCATAGAAGGTATTGTTCCAAATAGCAGCGTTGGAGGTAAAATAAGTATATCTCGATCCTCCTAAGTATCAGTTTATTATTTTCGTGCAATTCAAACATCACAAAGATGCATTGATGTTAACAAAGTATTTTTGTCTCAAGTCAATATAAGCTCATGCTAAAAGCTCACAAAATGAATAAAAGGAAAATCCACTCTTTAGAGAGCATGTTGAAATAAGCTACAAATTGTAACATGCATCATGCATTCATTTGAGGTAATCTCACTAAAAATAATCTTTAAACAAAAATCCGTCCATTAGGAGTTTAGTAAATATTTTTGTAAGTTTAATCTGTTAAACTAACTTTCTCCTTCCATCTATCTATGAGAAATGGGAAAGGAAAGTAACAGTCTAAAAGTGCAATAATTAGCATTAGTGCATAAATTAATAGAAGACACATGCTAAACTAAACAAGGTAGTAATTTAAAGTTTTAGAAATTGTCATTCATTGTATTAGCTATGTGATATTATACGAATAGGGTACCTTTCTAAGCGCATTCTGGCTATCCCCGATGTTGGATTCTCTCCGATTTGCTGCGACAGCAAAGTTTCTCCTGTTGTCATTAAGTTTGGCTAGAAGTACTCTAAGAATATTGATCAGAAATGCCAAACTTGTAATTAAACCAAAGCACACTGGGATAGTCAGAAAAAGTTTCCATTGTGACTCGGTTAAGTCCCAGCAACTGTACGGAATGTAAATAAAAGACATCAATCAGCATCAATCTCTGTTTACTAAGTTTACCTATTTATGTTCATCATCACAAACCGCAATCATCGAAACCATCAAATCAAATAGAATGTACTTTGCAATTTACTCCGGTTAATGAGCAAGAGCAATCAATTAAAGGAAATGCCAATATTTATAGTTCTTATTAAATAGAAGGGAGCAGGATGTTTGTCGATAAAAGCCTGGGAATGTTTTCGTATACTACGGTTGATTGAATGGAATTTAATGATCTGAGTCAAGTCTTTAGCGTTTGGATTGGAGTGAGTTGATTGTCCATTGTGATTAAGAGAGTGTGGACGACCTCAATGAAAGCAATGAACACTTTCCACATTGCAAAATTTCATGGTATTATCTTTACATTACATACTGCACATGTGTATATGCCTATATAAGTGTGTCCAAATATATTATAGTAAACCTATCATGGAAATGGTATATCAAACACATTGCAGAAACGTAAATTGCAAAGTATAAATTATTAAAAGCAAGTACACTTTAGGAAATTGAAAAGATCAAAGTTGTGTCCCATTTTACCCCTTTTGTTCATCCGGATTCGGATCAGTCGCTCTGAAGATAACATAGAACGTCATGGGAATCGACGGACCTAGCCATCCGAAAACGTAGAATCCTCTTAGCAATTTCGACTCTGCTCTTGTAAAAGAGTAAACAAGAAGTGTATGAAGATAAAAGCCTTCACAGAACATCCAAAAATAGTTGGCCACCATGAAGTAGTTCACAAAAATGTGTAATGTGACACACGATATCTGCAACATGAAATATTTACATGTGTAATGTAAAGTGTCCCCTTGTAATATTCTCGCTTGTAAGTAGGTAGTAAACAAAAGTAAATAGGATAGGTAACGTAAGTAGAAGGTGGTTGGTGGAAAAAACACGCCAAATCCTATATAAACCAAATTACCCGTATTTGTAAATGGATACGGGCAAATATTCTTCCAAATCCGAAACAGAATAAATTATATAAGAATCATATATAAAAGAATCATATATAAACAATGCATTAACATGCAAAAATACATTACAACCAACCACAAGATAATCTGCCAGATATTGAATTGCCCACGTACTGCATTGACGCTTTGGTATTACCAAAGAGCTTTTGGTGATCTTTGAGTCTTTGTTTCGGAATTGTTTAGTAATCTTTTGAATAAAACCGACAAATACTGTTGTGCAAATAATAAGTTGGAAAAGAGGATTTCAGTTTGAGCTTGAACATCAGGTTTCTATTATACAGGAGTGCTTGAAATGATACTCTTTGCTGTTACATACATAAAAGAGTCGTTTTATTTGATGTTCGCCTGCAACAACACTTATTTGGCAGAATTCAAAAGTATTGTAAGTGAAAGTTTGAGAGAAAATTCTTTTCACGAAAACTTTTACTACAATTAAGCCGCAGCAGCCATTATCCTTATATTATATGAAGCGCACAAAATAGCGTTGCCTTCTTCCATCTCCTTCTTCTTTACATCAACTGTACAACCACTAATGGACAAAGTTCTCATTGACTGTTGTACATCCGGCACTTGATGAGATGTTACCAGCCACCGCCACCTACGTATTCATTTCCTTCTGTCTAATGAATAAGTTTACACGATTTTTCTTACTTGATTTTGTTGGTCTGTTGGTATGCCTCCGTTGATAACACATCTGTACCAAATCAGCCACAGGACATTATTGATGATAAAGGAAACAAAGAGATTCTTGTGTATACGAACCCGAGTACACTCCAGGCAACTGTAACATGGCAGAATCAAGTGGATTAATAAAAAAACTCCTTTGTATTTTATGTAACTGCCACACTAACTAACTAATGTACCTACGCGCTCCAGTTGTAGTTTATCACATTTGTTTCAGCATTTGAGTATTAAATGTATAAGTTAAGTAGTTAAGTCAATTAGTGCAAGTATCTTACTTCCAAGGGTACAATAGTCCTACCCACCCGAACGCATAACTAACCCGGTAACATAACCAATCTGTACAGTCATACTCTATACACTGCTAACCCCTTCTACTTAAATGACTCTAACGCAGTATATTATCTCACTTACCTCTGCAATTCCAATGGCTACTCTACCTTAGCTATGTACTTAAGTATGGTGTGCTTTGCCATTATGCTTTAAACAATATGTTTAAATTTCGTAGAATCTCGTGACATTTCGTGGAATCCCGTGAAATTCGATGAAACTTTATGAAATCTGGTTAAATACCGTTTGCTAGAAACTGTTAAAAAAAATTGAAAATTTGCCAACATTTCCCAGCAATTCCGAGAATTTCCTAGAATTTGCCAGCATTTCCCAGAATTTGTCAGCAATTCCCAGTATTTCCCAGAATATGCCAGCATTTGCCAGTATTTCCCAGAATTTGCCAGCATTTCCCAGAATTTGCCAGTATTTCCCAGCATTTCCCACAATTTGCCAGGATTTCCCTCAATTTGCCAGTATTTCCCAGCGTTTCCCGGAATTTGTTAGCATTTCCCAGAATTTGCCAGTATTTCCCAGCATTTCCCAGAGTTTCCCGGAATTTGCCAGCATTTCCCAGAATTTGCCAGTATTTTCCAAAATTTGCCAGTATTTCCCAGAATTTGCCAGTATTTCCCAGCGTTTCCCAGAATTTGCCAGCATTTCCCACCATTTCCCGAATTCGATCTTAAGTCAGAGTTTAGTATAATTTGTGTACTTCAACTCCTTACCGTTATGAATTAAAGGAACAAAATACTAATTAATCTGTGACTTTTGGAGAAAAACAATTAACCCTAGATTCTGGGTTTTACAATAATAACCGAATAACCCATATGGCATATTATATTGATACTAATTTAGTAGAAGGATATTGCAGAGGTAAGTGATGCTGCGTTAGAGTCGTTTAAGTAGAAGAGGTTAGCAGTGCAGATCATCAGTGTATAGATTGGTAATGCTTTCGGGTGGGTAGCCGTCGGTTACCACTTCCAAGTTGTTAATGGTAGCATTCGATAGAATTAGTTTGAATTATTCTTGCCCCAAAAACAAATACAATAAGATAATAATAATCAATTTGAGTAAAGCAAATCATATGATGAACAACGCTTAATAGGCATGTTAAAGGATATTCACACTCACGTAGATTTCATTCGATTCATCTTTTAAAACATCAATAAAATGAGTAAGAAGCAGAATAATTAATTTAATTAGTCAAATATCTGTAAATCAAGAATTCTATGGTCTTACCGAAAGGAACAGAAAATTAGGAGAGATACAGCAAGAGCGCATATTGAAATAAGGTAACCAACTTCGTATATCGTGATGACAGTCTGGGCTCTCTGTTGGGGCAATAAGATAAAACATTTAATTACGGAGTGTATTCAATAAATGCAATAAAATTCTGAGCTGTAGGTGCTTTCTCCTTTTACAACATTGAATACAATTTGGAGACATGAAAAATTTGCAAGGTTGAACGGAAATAGGGAAATATTAAAGAAGTTTCAAAATTTTTATTTTATTCCCTCTTTAGAAATGAATTTATGATTGAAGAAGATTTGTTGTTATTAAAAGTTTCAATGTGGAGAAAGTTGATAAAAAATCTTCAGGTTTTCATCCTACAATAGAGAAAATTTGTGTGTGTACAAAATCGGAGTATTCGATTCATTTCATCGGTTTCCTGTAAAAGGAGAAAGTTCTTAAATTCCCAGAACTGAATGGGACAATTTTTTACATGTACTAGGTTTGTTATTTTGTATTCTCAAGTATACAGCAGTGATCAGAATTTTATTTCATTTTGTTTGGTAAAGTACAGTAAGTGGTTACACAATGAACAAGTTCGGGTTGGTTTGTGGTATAATGGGTTCTTTCTGTTTGTTATTGAATCTGAGAATGAATAGATGACAACTCATTTGTAATATTTGTATCGTAACATTTTTACACACAATAAAGCAACAACTTTACTTACATATAGGCCTTCTAGGTCCACGCAGGTGGTGTAGTTAGACCAGATCATATTAGTTTCTGGATGTCGAAACCATGTTCCATTCTCTAGGCATTCTTTATGAGCCATTCCTAAATTGACATCACATTAAGTTATAAAGTTACAACTAATACAGTCTTGTATTTTAACTATGTACTGAAATGTGTAATGACCGTCATAAACAAAACTTCTATGTCGTCAGCACACTTGGGGGCACCGTTAGCAAACTAGTTAGTATAATTTGAAGGTACAATGAAAGTACAGTAGTAGGTATATCGTATAACAATAACTTTATACCAATAAAATTCCACGTAGATGACAAAAGCATTTTTTTACTTTCTCAAGTTTAAAATATCAGCGTTTTTGTTGAATATTACAATAACATAGTTGACAACACGTGAATCCTGAAGATTTGATGATATGCTATTTTGCTATTATATAGGTACCACGGATTACTTTTTTAGATGTGCTTGCATATAATATGCAAAATGTTATTTCTTACTTCCATCATTATACATACATATATATAATCATATACATTTTAAATTCTAACATCTACATATGAAAAGACGGAAACTTTCTAAAAGCATTTCATCTCCAGTCAAACGTGTTCTGCAGCACAGAATATGATGTGCATGTTTTTCGATTGATGTCCGCACTCACCAAATATTACTGCTACTTCTCTTCTACTTATCTCATCTCTACATAATATTACAAATACATACTGGGGTAATGCGAATTATTTTCCTACTCATCATGCATGAAAGAGATGATATCACATTACAGAATCTGTACGCATCAATGTATAAATTTATTACGTATCTTCAATCTTCATATCTTTATCGTTCATTGCACTAACAGTATTAGCTGTATCAGAATTAGATTTACGGTACATGATGTACCAATATGTTCAAAAATATAACGCTTCAAATCCCAGCAAACTGCTTTAACATAAACTCATATTTTTCTTAGGCATCTGATAAGAAATTATGCATCAAAATGACATAGTAAGCAGGTAAACTGGTATATAAATTATAATAATTATGATTTAATGGAAATAACATGCAAGTTCGAGGCATTTGAGTTTCTGTGACCCGAAATTGTTAACCCTCAAGCATTGCTGAAACTTATAAATATGTTAAGCTTTATAAACCACATTCTCAGTCAACCTTTCACGTTTCCAGTCCACGAAAAATCGATAACCATTTTAAAACTAAATACTTTTACTTATATACGTTATGTTTCTGTAAAAGTGTATGTTAATGGGAGACTCGGAAAAATTACAGAGAAAGTGACGATGTTCCCGTTGTTTTTGTTTTTCTTACGGTAATGCTGAATAATATGATGTTGTTATTGTGTTTAACTAACGACACGTTTTGTTAGAAACCAAAATCCTTGTTTATCTCGTGGACGGTGAAAGTCTCTTGACTTTCAAAGATGAAAGCTATTTGTGCATTTGAAATCAGATAAGTTAATGTGATGAAATGAAAGCCTCGTTCGCATTCGCACTTGTCAATACTGGGAATAATAAGTGAATCTCAAATACTATATGTTAGAGTAGAAAATCCACCTACACTGCAAAGCATCCGCTTTTCAAACAGACTCTTTAATACTTCAAGCAAATTGAGTTTAAGGTTCTTGTGCTTGTGGTTGTGACTGAAAGCTTACGCATCTAATCTCCACAGAAATAAGTCACTAAATATAGTACTTATTTTCCTTAAGGTTTGCTTGGTATTTCCTACGCATATAGAATATCGGATACTATATATAAGTTGCATAGCTATATAACAGTTTCCATGTATAAATATATTATTATCAATACCTGGAGCTTCTTGAAACTTCTACTTAAAGTAAGTTGGTGAAGTCTACTGTGAAGCGGGTGGACTGTTTGAGATTTACATGGTAAAGTCTGCAAATAATTGACTTTGCTTTACATGCAACATCGTCTTTATTCAGTGTCGGAAGCATCCAATCTTTCGGTTTTGAAAGTTGCTTTATAAATTCATTAACTGGCTGAGAAAGATAAGCAATAGTTGCTTATCATGTTTATCTGCATTTTAAGAGAAGATCTTTAAACGTGCTTGCTCATAAATATAAAATATTTTATCAATTTAAAGCTGTGTTTCCTTTAATTTGATGATGTTGATGAATAATTCTTAGTTTATTAAGAAGAAGGGTATTAACCAGGTTACCATTACCACACAACGATCTTCCTGTCAGAAAATTTTACGCAAACAGATTTTAATTTGTGCGCAGGGAGTACAACAGCTTTGTAAACATGGTATAAGCAGCTTGACAATTTACATAATACCTAGGATGTGATTAGATTTGCAATGTGTTCACAACAGCTTGTCGCAAAATTGTTTTCATAATTTCGTCATGAGAGAGATTTTTTCACCGGTTCATGCAGCACACGGTCTTTATATTTTTGCATACACTCATAATTTATGTATAAACTTCCACAAAATGATAGAAAGTGCTCTTTCCCCGTCCAACTCCATTAAGTGAAGGAAATCATTGGTGAAAGCCTTGTGTAATCCCATACTTATCTCCTAATTCTTAAAAGTATTCACTTAGAATAGAACCACAAAAATGTGCTGTGATTGTCAAGTTGCAACTTTTTCCTTTCTTTTCTACAAGGTACGCAAGTTGCTGCTGCATTCTTAAAAACCCAACAAATGTGTGTTTTTATGTAGGGAAATGTAAGATAGAACGATGAAAGAGAACACAACATTATTCAACTTGTTCGAGTTAAACAATACTACGTAATCTGTCATACATAAAGTAAGTAGTAATAGTAATTCTTAATACTATCAGGGAAGATACTGAAATTAATATATGCATATTATAGAGTTGCAAAATCTTTATAAATACAAAAAATAGCGTTGCGTAAGTGCATTTTGTGCTTACGAATTCCAGGAAAACTAAGCAAGAGTAAGATGCATTCATGTATCATTTAAAATGAATGAATATTGTATATAACTTTCACATGGAAAATGCCTACACTCCAAGACTCCAAAAAGGATGTTTTGTTTCCATTACAAGTTACAAGTACTAACATTGAACGAACGACAAATTTTTGAGCAAGAGAGATTCATAAATATAATAATATCTACATCAAAGTGGAATCTTGGTGGAATAAATACTCAAATGCTAACTAACGAACTATATATTGCTAAGGTATTTAAACCACTTTGAAGTTGCATGTCTTTTCGTAGTGGCCGGAGGCATTCTCAGTTCTTTCTTTGCAGTATCAAAAGAAAATCTCATTACCGAAAAACTACTCCAGAAAAATAGTTGTACTCAATCCTTTTTTCTCTCTAATAGATCTATTTCTGAGAATAAAAAGTTTGGGTAGGTAGTTTTTTCGTGAGCATGTTTTAAAAAACATCTGTTTTTGTATGACAATTAAAATTAATCCTCTTAGTATTATGCATGCAGGAGCATGGACTTGTTAAAATTGTTCGAAATGATGTTTGCCATATCTGGGTGGGTACGAGGGGGGGGGGGTGGCAGCAGTTGAAGGAGAAATAATGTGAACTAGTAAATCGTAATGAGTGTAAAAGCAGATTCCTAAACCAAACAAAGATCGCAATTGTAATCAGGAAATAAAGAGCTTACATCAACATTACAATAGTAGGAAGGAAGGAGTGGGAAACTTTTCATTCCACAGATAGGTAACAGGGCGGTAGAGATTGGAGTATTTTGCTTGCAGCTTGGATGTTTTGGTGCTTATTGGAGCTTCGGTATCTATAGCTTTCCACAGTTGGAACTCAATACTACATACTTGTTTTGAAACGGTTGATGTATTATGGGTTTTACAATTTGTTGAAAACAAATGCTTAAGAAATGAACAAGTTTCATATTGTGTGTCTCAACCAAAGAGCAAAGTAACTATTTTAATTACATCCTTTGTTAAGTTATTTATTTTATAATAGTATTTAGTAATTATATAATACTACTAAAAGTTCCTGTGAGATAAACAGTTATTTCTAAACAAAGAACGATGATACCTAAAAGCTCTAAATTGGGAAACCTTTAAATATAGAAACTCCAATACGCAATGAAACAGCCAAGCTCAAAAACTCTCACAACTCTAACATCATGTAATCTGGAGATATTCTCTTAAACGCATGTGAAACTCTAGCCAATTCTTCTTTTGAACAACAATTTAAGCCTTTTCTAGTCTGATTGAGTGGAAAGCATTATGTCAGGAATAATGCAAATACCTAATTACTAATTGACCACTCAGGACAAAAACCATTTTCATGAAAGGAAAACAAATGGACCCACTTCCAGTTTCCATTAACTGAATGTGAGTAAAAGGATTTAAATGTGCTTTTCACAAGAAACAAAACAGGAAAAATCATTATCGATATATCCACATCCATGAAATGAATGGAAACAAATGAAATGATGTGGGACGATGACTCTGTGACTATATAATATTATGTATATATACTTATTGTATGGACAAGTCATCAAGTCTTATAGTAACGGTCCCGTGCAACTCATTTGCACGAATTTGGAAAGGAGTTGTTTCGCTTGAATTTGTACTAAAAGATTATACCTTTAAACTAATATCTGTAGAGCAGAAATGTCCTCAAAACCAGAGTATCTACGATATTAAGATGATTAGTGATGAATTATGGGGTTGATAACGTGTACATCTATAATACACTTTTGTGGAAACTGTTTTCATATAATTATCTATATAGAGTAGAATTTTAAAAGACTTGCATGAAATTTGATAAAATGAACCAATACCTAACGAATGTCGTAACTTACGTTTGGGATCAAATCCCGTGATGAAATATGGGCATGAAGCATACGCTGTGTTTCCGGGAGCCGTTTCATTCCAGCAGGACCATCCATCAAATGTCTTTGGACAAAAGGAAGCTGAAATCATAAACAATCTTTTAAGCATTTATAAGAACTATTTCGAATATGATTTTATTATATAAACTTGCTAAGCAATAAAAATGATTTACTAAAACTGCATATTTAGATTTCACTGCTTTTGGCATCTATACATCTAGTGGTTGTAGCTGTAGGGGTATGGCATAGTTGCAAGCGAAGTATATATGCTTATATAGTACGTACATAACATAAGTAGGTAACATAAATAATGTACAAAATACAATTAAAATCCTCCTGAAGTATTCAACTTTGTACAAAATAGCTTAACTTGAATAGACACTAACACTCACGAAGAATAGGAAACTCGGTATATGGACGTAATAATTATATCTGTACCTCTAAAACAAGCTAAGTGGTAACAACTATATAAGTTAATGGCATTAGTAATTCTGAGGTCAATACTCGCAATAATATCCCTGAAAATAGAATATAAACGCATTCATATATACTACAGATATGTATAATATATAATATTGGTCCGTGATGTACAAACAGTCTTTTTAAGCACAAATACCTAGGGAGACTGTCTCCTTCTCTTTTAGTAAATATCGCCGCTGAATGGATTTTATCTTTACGTGTTGTTACAAAATGAAGTGGAAGAGTGTAAACGTAATCAATTATGACTAGTAGAAGGATATAAAGATATATGTAGATACGTGCATTCATGATATCTCAATATCGTGAATGCACGAATCCATCAAAAAATGAGCGAATCTTCATTGCTTCTTTACACAATGGTAGTTTCTGACATTTCTTTCAATATTCAAGTGCCTCTATATATACAGTAGTTACAGACGCACAGAGTAAGTATACAATGAAAGTTTCTCCGTCCTCGTCATCCGCTGGAGAAATTCTAGCAGCAACGCTTTGTTACCAAATGAATAGCGATGAATAAACGGGCGAGTATCCATGATACATTATGTAGGAAAGGTCCTACAGATACATCAAGAATGACAATTGATGAGATGGAGATATGAAGTATACACATTACAGCCTTTTGTGAGAATTATAAGATGCGTCATATTGACAACGATCTTTTTTGTAGATCTAGGAAAATGATATTGACAATTCGTGTAGGAAGATGAGCATTCCGAATCGAAATTGTGAAAGCACTCAGCAGAGGAGAGTTGCTGTAAGAGACAAATTTTGCTATGATGACAAAACTGCAAAGTGGAGTTTCAATGATGTATGATAAAAGTAACGAGCTATACAAACTAGTAGACAAGTTGACACGAACGAACTGGAAAACAGAAATCGTTCCATTCTTACATCATTATCAAACTCCTCATTTTGCATGTAGGATACTTTTTTATTCTACCCTCTACCGTCTTCTCATTCCAAACAATCACACTCTCTTGATTCTTGATATTTGATAAATTCAAAAAAAAATTGATCCGACAAGCCGACACCCTAGGACTTTAAGCATGAAATGATTTTTGTATTTTTGAATTAGGTTTGAAGTACTATACGAGATTAACGATACTAAACAAGCAAGTATAAACAAATAAGCTTTTTCCGTAAAATATTTGTATACCATGAATGTGCATGCCTTTCACATGCGCTGCACCAGATTGGAAACATCTTGAAAAGGCGTTGGCGACACCCTAGAACTTTAAGCATGAAATGATTTTGTATTTTTGAATTATAAGTTTTGAAGTGCTATACGAGATTAACGATACTAAACAAGCAAGTATAAACAAAGAAGTTTTTTCGTAAAATATTTGTATACCATGAATGTTCTTGCCTTTCACATGCGCTGTACCAGATGGAAACATCTTGATAAAAGAATGCGTTGGTTCTTTCTTCGTGGTATGCACAGGCGTTTAAATTTTGACAAAGAAAGAGAAAGAAAGTTAGAGCCAATCAGATTTGGTTTCAAATGGTTTCTTTGTTTCCAGAATTTGTATAAAAAGGCTGATTTTCAGGCAAAGATCACTCACAACTCTCTTGCTCTTCCAAGCGAGTAGAACTCTTCAGAAATATCCCTTGCTCTCCAAATTCACTACGTCATTTACTACTGCTCCCCAATCTTCGTTAGCATTTAATTGACATTTTATTTTCTGAAATTAAAGCTTTAAGTATCTGTCTTCAGGATGAGTGGCCAAAACAGAACTTTTAGTGATGGGACTAATTCCTCCACCCGTGGACGGGCTCGTCTTCGATCCGATAACCCAAGATCTGGGTCTCCACCTCCACGACCAGGAGAAAGTTATAGCAAATCGGATTCTCCCGATACAGAATTGGATAAACTAAGCATCACTACCGAGTCAGCATCAGAGTAAGTACTAAATGTGTTAATCTTAAATGTAACCAATGTGTTGGCTGAAGTCCTAGGAAATTCCACATTAATAAATATTCTTTAATATATTTATTTCCCGATTTCAGGTATTCTGATGGTGGCGGTCCTTACAGTACCATGGCGAAGTCTAAGACTACAGCTGGGGATCCTGAAACTATTGGTACAAGAGGGGCTCACCGAGGAGCTCGTGTTGAACAGGATTATTCGGACAATGTCATTTCTCGACCAGTCGACTTGGTGACCAAGAAAGGATCCAGTCGGAACTGGGATAGCTTTGGTATCCAACTACTTCAGATTAAAGAAACCAACCAACTGGTGTCTCTATCAGTACCGGGTGGATTTTACTCCTCCAGAAGATCGTATGGACGTCCGTAGGCAAATCGTTAAGGGGCAAAGAGCTATGCTGGGGGCCTTCATCTTCGATGGCACAATTCTTACTAAAGCAGCTCCAATTAATGATGATATAGAAACCACAGTTACGTGTGTCAACAAAAAGGACTCCACAAATGTAGAAGTCAAATTTAAACTTGTGGGCAAGGCTGCTCCTGGTGATTACACGTACACTCAGTTCTACAATCTCGTCGTCAGGAAATGTCTTTTTGGCTTGGAATTGGAAGAAATGGGCCGGCATTTTTACGATCGTAATGCTGCAATCAATGTGCCTGCACATAAGCTCCAATTGTGGCCAGGTAAATTAATGTTCTTATAAATTTATGTCCCGTCCTTAAGAGTTCAGATTCTAACAAACTTAAAATGATACAAAATTTTAAAGAGTGACAATTTTAATATTTGCAGGGTATGTGACTTCGATGAGGAATCACGAGGCAGACACTCTACTTTGTGTTGAAATAACTCATAAAGTGCTGAGACAGGACAATTGTCTTTCCGTCATCAACAGTCTTAAGAATAGCAGGAATTTTGAAGAAGCTGTCGACGCAGAGCTTAAAGGGGCCATTGTGATGACCAATTACAACAGGAAGACGTATAGAGTTGACGAAATACGATGGGATAACAACCCAAAGAGCACTTTTCCAAAGGGAGATCAAGAAATTACTTAT
>JABASD010000122.1:0-119530 GCA_019776165.1 Pogonognathellus flavescens | reverse complement strand
TCAAAATTAACCCTTTTCAACTAATAATTTTGATTTACTGATTCAAGAGATAAAGATCGTTCCTCTGTGTAACCTCTCAGAATCAACAAGGGTCTAATTTATTTTGCTGACCTATAGTCTGTGTCATTAAATTTAACTAAAATTTTATGTAAAACCTCCAAGTGTCCCGGAAAGCCTTAATTATATTATCGTCTGCTGGTTCTAACGAGTTGTTGCGTGGTTACCCCAACCCAAAGGGACTTACAATAAGTAAAGTCAGAACAGTACAAATTACAATTTGGTAATGTCAAATTCTCATTCATCTCAGTTTGTGACCTAACTTGGACCTAACCGATTTTTTCGGGCACAGTGCCTAAAGCGTTTCGTGTATAAACTGGTGTCAATAAGCTTATGCACAATGTCAAAAGTCGACTTGTAACTATTTATTAACAATATGTGACATTTATGGACAACTTTCATGGACAATGATTCATAGAGATGTTCGTTGCGACTTACTTCTAATCGTACCGAGAACATACTAACTTTACATTACATTTCATCATTGTTATTTCAAACTAATCATTATTAATATTATAACACAGTAACAAAGTGCCGTAGCAACAGTGCCTATTACAGTGTACGAATAATTTACCATTCGTGTTGGGTTGGGGAGTCGTGTGATGATTGGTGATGATTTTGAGACGAAATCGATTGTTGGTTTAACCAAATCGCACAATCGAACCGTTTCAAGCACTAAATATAACTCTATTATTGTTATCAAGGATAAACCATTATATAATTGCATTATATTCACCTTGATATTTTATTATTGTACTGTTTTTTTAATCTTTTTTGTAGGTTCAGGGAGATTAGGTGTATCAGCAGATTCATCTACTCTCACCCGACTTGACTATTAAAGTCACAAGCTCATCGAATGATATAAGCAGATACCAACAGAGAATCTAGACGAGTCGATTGAAGAGTATAGAGAGGAGAAGAGTGTAGAAATAATTGTACATGTTCTACTGTGTTCTTAGGAACATAAAACTCAGCGGAGAGGATGAGTGATTCTGTCCACTTCCGTAACCGGGAAAGAACAAGTTCGTCAAAAGGTGATGGTGGCCACGGAGGTGACGATAGTGGCAGTGATTCAACTAAAAATTCCAATGATTCCCCTGTAGACAATACAAAAAATAAAACGGGAGGTGGGAAGAAAACTGTGCGCACAATGAAGAGACCACCGTCCTCTAGGAAACTTTTATATTTAGTTGGACTTTTCATAATTGGTCTCCTCGGGTGGACATGGGTGATAGGTTACTCAGAAGCACCATCTCATAGTGTCAATTGGTGGGACGAAAATATTCATCTTCGTTTCGGTCTTCAGAAATTGGTTTACGCAGTCATAATCGATGCTGGCTCAACTGGTACTCGTGTAATGGGACTGCAATTTCATCAATCTATAAAAGGTTTGTTATTGTAGTTTACAGACATTTCCCCATATACTCAATTTGAGGTTAAATGGTATTGACGAATTAACCGACTGATTTTGTTCACTGTGTTATTAGATAGTAACTTGAAACTTAAGAATGAACTATTTGAAGAAATTAAGCCTGGGTTGTCTTCATATGCGGAAAATCCAGCGGAAGCTGCTAAAAGTGTCCAAACTCTTCTGACCAAAGTTAAACATTTTGTTCCCAAAGAATCATGGAGTTCAACCCCGATTTCTTTAAAAGCAACAGCTGGCTTACGGTTGCTTCCACCTAAAAAAGCGGATGCTATTTTAGCTGCGGTATTATTCCCATAAACACTTAAGTTTCATTGAGAGGACCGCTACGACAGAGAATTCAGTTAACACATTTAAAATTATTGCAGGTATCTGATGTCATCAATAAGAGTGGATTCCTCGCTAATTCCGAATCTGTTGGTATTATGGACGGGGTGGATGAAGGAATATATTCCTGGTTTACTGTAAACTTTCTTTTAGGTGAGACTGCAACTGCAAAATTACACTAAAAATATAATAATAATTTGCAATTTCAGTGAAAGTAACACTAACATTTATAATTTAGATCGTATTGGAGGTCCCGTATCGAAAACAGTGGCAGCAATGGATTTGGGTGGTGGTTCTACTCAGATTACCGTAGCTTCCTCCGCTGAAACAATAGGCTTATATCCAAAAGACGATATTCAAAATATTAGCTTGTTCCAACAGCAAGTACCCGTGTACACTCACAGGTTGGCATTTTAATTCTTATCCTTGCCATCTTTATATACGCTTTCACATTGCAAAATAAAATTAGGATTATGTACTATGTACTATGTATGTATGTACTATGTACTATGTAGGAAGAAAATTATAAGTAGCAGAAGTTTATATATTAATGTTTTCCTTTTTGTCCAGTTATTTAGGTCTCGGTCTACAGTCCGTACGGAAGGCAGTCTTATCGTACAACCAAACAGATCAAAACTCTAAAATACTCGCCAGTGCTTGTGTGAATCCGGTTGTTTCCCGTGAATGGACTCACGGAGGAGTAGAGTATACTCTAAAGTAAGCAGTTCTGCCTATTCTTTACCTATTACTTATTAATTATCATTAAGTAGACCGTATATTCAGTTTCCTTTATTCCGCAGGGGAATAGAAAATGGCAAATTCGAGAAAGTTCAGTACAACGGATTTGTGCGTAAAGAACCCATCGCAGATTGGGACGAATGTTACAAAGTCATAACAAAACTTATTGAAGAAAAAGGAGTTATAAAATCAAAAGACTTCAATCGTCAAATCGTAGTTTTTTCATACTTTTTTGAAAGAGCAGCAGAAGCCGGGTTAATTGGTACGTTTCCTTTTTCTATGCACTTATTAAAAAATCCCTTTATGATTTCAAATTTCAAACATTGTAACTGAAATCTGTAACTGAACTAATCAAAGGTTTGTCCAATGTCCATTGTAGATCCTTTGGAAGGAGGCAAATTAACGTTGCAACATTATTTCGATGCTGGGAAGTCAGCTTGTAAGACTGTAAATACAGATTTGCCTCTGTTATGTCTGGACTTGACATATATGGGAGCCCTTCTTCACAATGGCTACGGCCTAGCCAAGCATACACCTCTGTTGGCTCTGAAGAAAGTTCATGGTCACGAATTGAGCTGGGCATTGGGAGCTGCTTACCATATTCTCCAGAACGGTGTTTAATGTCAGTTAAACTATGTGAACTATTAGTCAGCACACCCTATAATGTAGTTATGATACTGTAATGGTACCTTACCTCCATTTCTTTACACTGTATTGACTGTATATTGTTACTATTTTAGTTTTATCAGATAATTATTATTTTCTTTTGTCGTAAACATAAAAACATAAAATAACCACACTATATTTGAACTTGGTAAAGAATTCACGGTATTACTACGTTTATTAGATTCACAGTATATACCAAAGCATTCTTCGTTGTAATTTTGTCCAGATTGATTGATCCTATTGAGCATCTCAGATAATTAGAAAGATTCACATACCATTGTGTGGCCAATTGAAATGTTCCATATTGTGATACATGAACTTGAGAGTTAGATAGAGACTGTAGGTAGTGGCCATACATATCAATAAGCCAAACCGATTCCCAGCATAATAATATTGTTATGTGCGTAGGTACCTTTCTTTTAAGTATTAAAATTATGACTGGATTCTGGATAATATTAAAGGGAATTACTAAAATTGTGGAAGAAATTGTGATTATGATTAATACCAATAAAATACGAATAAATTTTGTAAATTTCATTGAATAAATGGTCGTTGATTTGCCTCTTTTAAAGAAATAATGCGAAATGTATCAATGAGTAAATAATTTTTGCACCACTTCATAAATATGGGTTATTTAAATCAAACCATCTCCAAACCGGATTTATTTCGCAGTGATTACTTACAATACAATCTCAGGGTTTCATAAACAAATACAATTGAGTTGATGTTTACTTGAAAACTTTGCCCTGGTTAAACTTGCGACCTTCTTTATCTGCACCTTCCCATGAGAAGTAATCTTGAACCATTTTCTTTGTGTCGGGAGAATTGGGATCCAATTTCTTCCAATCATAAGTTTCGTAATCAATCTGCCAATCAGGACTCAGAGGAAAAGCGAGTTCTTGGCCACGCCAAACCCAAATTCCAGATATAGTGCTGTTGTTATCTTCTCCAAAAAGAATGACGGACGAGAAAGCATTCTTTCGCAACTTGTCCAAGCGTTGAAACATGCCTAAACACAAAAACAAATAATTTATTATTACAAATTATAATACAGTTTAAAATTGTACATAGTACATACTAGCATTATTCATAGTAAATCATTTGCCCTAACCAACTAAACATAATATATTTTTGTCACACTTTCATTTTTGTGTTTAGTTTTTGTTGCAAAATTACTGTTACAACTTTTGTAACTAAAATAGCAATTTTGTAGTTGCAATGTTTACTTCCATGTTGCACATATGTTTCTCAGCTTTTAACACGTTTTAGTAATTGTTGGCTTTTGTTAGGATAATAAATACCAACGAAAAAGATAATATAGATTCTTATACAAATTGCGCTTTTACTTAAATTAGAAACTATAATATAGTATAGTTAAAAGCTCACATATGTTTTGCAAGCAACACAAGTAATGGAAATGAAACAATACTAAAAACTGTAAATTATGTTATTTTTGAGAAGGTAAAAAATTGAGAATCACGTTATTTAACAAGATACAAGGTAATAGTGTAATAGTACTATAAAATATCACTGATAATGATTCTGAATGCGATTTACAGGATTAATTAAAGATTAAGCCAAGCAATAAATATTTTCTAGCTTTCTCCTTTATTACATACCTGTAATGAGATTACAGCTCATGAAAACCTTGGCCAGTTCTCCGCTGTACTTGTACTCTCCGTACCAAATAGAGTAATTTTCAGGGTCAAATTTTTCCCAGAAATAAGGGACGGACTTATCCGTATCATTATTGGAGTAAAAACGCTTAAAGTCATCCATCACAAAAGTCCTGTCAAATAGTTAGTAAAATTACATACATGAAAGGAATGCAAATGCAAAACACGACTATATAGCTAGCTGTGTTATTATTATCAGTATACCCTTTAGGAAGCGAATCTAATGGATCTTTAGATTTTGGCTCAGCAGCCAAAAGTGCCTCAGTCTCATCCAATTCTTCTTCCACTTCTTTTTTCTCTGGTTTTTTTGCTGCCGGTTTCTCTTCCTTCTTTTTTTCTACCGCCTTCTTAGGTTGTTCACCTAAACATCAATTTAGAATATGAAGTAAGTATCAAAATGCACAAGTGTTTTGTTAAACTAGTAATGTAGTAATTCGGTGTAAATATTACCTTGGCCCTGGATATTCTTTAACTTAGCAGAATCAAACTTAGCTGGTGTAACACAGTAAGAGAAATCATAAGAATATTTTTTCAAGGCCTCCTGAACTTTCGGTTGGTTAAGAATTGTGTCAAACCAGCGCCCAACATTCACGAAAGGCTCTCGAGTCTCGGCATCCAAAATATTTTTGTATAATTCAACCAAAGTAGTAAAAACGGCAATATCAGCAAGAGTAACGCTTTCTCCGACGAGGTATGTGCGAGGCAAAAGAACTTGATCTAAAACAGAAAGGCACCGTTCGACTTCGGCCCTTGAACGGGCAACTTGCTGCAAAAACAAAATAAACATTTCTGTACTACATTGTAACCGCAACAGAGAGTCATTAGTATAATGCATCGTTAAAGCTCTCATTAACTAATTGCTACGCATTTAATTCAGCTTACGTCTTTATTGAATGGCATAATGGACAAAGATGGATACAGCCATCCACAAATTGCAGGAAGTAATTCATGCTGAGCGAACGACGACCATTGAAGTACTTGAGCGTTGTTAACTTCTCCCTTGCCACCACGCAGAGTCTCATTAGATAGGTAATAGGCTATGGCGTCGCTTTCGGACAACAAAACTTTTCCATCCTTACTGGCATACGCTGGAACCTAAGTATACATAAAAAACAAAATTATGAGAATTATTTGATCCTGTTGTCGAATTCTATTGAACACAAAACTAAAGATAAATGCAAATTATTTGACCAAAGTATATGGAGGGGTGCGGGTGCCTAAACACTTTACATACACATCAATCACCTACAGAAAAGCATTGCAGATGTTTTTGATTTTATTTATTTAGGTCAAATCATCCTAACTTAACCTAAACTAAAAATGAACCAAAAGCATAAATACGGGAATGACGGAATGACAAAAGCACGTTTGTTATAATTGACAGCTGACAGGAGTGGAACCAAATCTTACCGTATAACTACAGTATGAAGTATAATAAATGCATTCTTTAACTTTAAATGCTAAAGTATTGCCCTTTCAAATTAGGAATCGATAAAACCTAGATTCTGCTCACTAATACAAAACTGTGGCCACATACGCAAAATATCATTTTTTCAAATCCTATGTTCTCCACATTCTTTTCTACTTTGTAACAGATTATAAAGCTTACTATTCTGCAATTTAAAAAAATATAAAAACTCCATTGTCCATTCTTTCAAATGTTAGATAACTATACTTGGTCAAACTTTGGTCAGGTTGGATAGACATATTGATATATGTAAGAATTAATGCCTGCATTTTGTAATTGTACCAACCTTGCCAACTGGGAATTTCTGACGAAACTCGTCTGTCTTGTTCGTCACACCGAAAACGAAACTGGAGTCGACTGTAACGTTAACTCCTGCATAGCCGGCCGCAATGAGTGCCTTGAGAGCACGGAAGTTTCCTTCGTAGGTGTACAAAACCTGAAAAACGCAAAAAAACAATCAAAATCATTAGAAAAATTAAGAATATCGCTAATGAAATATTTATGAACCGTATACAACAAAAATATGATGAAAAAGTGTCAAAATTTTGGTCAAATTCTGGGACCATGCGGTACTCACTCCTGTCTTGTCCATGTTGAAAGGTAAAGAGAGAGAGCTCAGTCTGCAGAGCCTGGAATTAAGTTGATCAAACTAGAGAAAGATGGTCTATTCATCACGAACGGACTCATTGGCTCTGGTCTTCGGGAGAGGTGGGTCTTACGGTTCAAAATTCTCTCATTTGTTGCTTCCATTGTGTACATTTTGGGTGCCACGTTTAAATTTCTGTTTGCAACACACGGCTTAGTTTAGTCGGAATTTCTGAATCATCAAAAATATTTATATGCGAGAAATCTACAAAAATCAATATTTACGAACCACGAAAAATCATCTGACATTCTTCTTACCTGCAAAAGAACCCAATGACACCACCATATCACCGCCTTGTACATTCACCAGTTAAAGTACACAAAATATCATTATTTAAAAACTACGAACTGCATTGTTAAGACTGCGATGTACGTTCTAAAATTTGTTTAATCTTACTTTTCAAAACTACTTTTGAATTTGAAGAAGTAATAATTATTCCAATATTCCCTACTACTACAAACCATACGGTGTAAGGGCGATGTATGAATAATATGAAATGACTAACTTCTCATTTAGAGGATTATTTGCCTATCTTTTTAATATAGTATGATAATGAAGAGGTTAATCTGATTTTACAAATGTACTATTCATGGGCAATCGGATTTACTCGATTTACATTAACATAAACTTTAATAAGTACAAGAGTACAACATACATATGACCGAACCAATTGAAAAGTCTGATACACGACGATGACGACAATACAATAAGGATTTAACGAAACCGTCAAGAGGAACGCATTTAAGATAATTACATTCTGCATAAAAAGATTACAGCAGGTACTTATACAAGATTTTCTTCTGTATGGTTAAGCAAAGCACTGTTTACACATAGTTTTAGTATACATTTTACATACATACTTATAATACCAATATACTTAATAAGATTTTACATAATTTATACGAATTACAAAGAATCGTTTCTTTATCAACCCCCCGACATTAGGTAGTCAAGAAATTAAGATGAGCCGTGCAGCGTCGTGGGCAATCGGTTTGGGAGTGGGAGCGGTCTTTGTTGCAGGATTCATTGCAGGATACAAAGCCAAAGAATGGAGAATACGGTGGTTAAGAAGAAGGAGAGATAAACTTTCTGAAAAATTGTACTCAACACAAAAACAGATAGCAACTCTTACGACATAGACACAAAACTTTAATTAAGTCAAACACATTTATTCCGGCTTTGGGCTCGGAAAGATTTATAAGTACAGAAGAGACTTAACTACGCTCTTGCTAACATTGCATTGTGTTACATTTAATTTCGTAGTACCATATATAGCTATAACAAAAACTGTCAAAAACATTAAATGTTAGTAGAAAGCATTTAATTTTTTTTAATCATGTCAGCTCTGTTTTGAGTGCACCATTCTGAAAAGTGCCTTTTAAAAGAAAACTGTCAAAGACTAACAGTGTGTCGAGATTTCACAGTAGAAACAATAAAAGATAATATATTTTAAAGTTGTTCAGTAACAATTTGTTCATACATAACGTGTGGTCATCAGAATGCATCCTACAGTTGTAGTTCACGGTGGAGCTTGGGCAATACCGGATTGTTTGGCGGAAAGTAGTGTAATAGGTGTCCGCTCTGCTGCCAAAAAAGCTTGGGACATCATTGAAAAGGGAGGGTCTGCAATAGATGCCGTAGAAGCCGCGGTCGTTGACATGGAAGATAATGAAATTTTTGACGCAGGAATAGGTTCCGTCTTAACCTCTGCAGGGACGGTGGAAATGGACTCTATCATTATGGAAGGAAGTCAATTACGTTGCGGTTCCGTAGCCTGTGTGGAAAATATAAAGAACCCAGTCAAATTAGCAAGAATTGTTATGGAAAAATCGGATCATATATTACTAGTGGGAAAAGGAGCAAATGCATTTGCCCATGAATGTGGCATAGAAGAATTTCCAGCCGAAAAACTAGTAACAAAAGAGGCTATTGAAGCTTTTGAGCGTTACAAATTGTACAACAACACTGTCGAATCGTTGTTTTCCGATAGGTTTGTTCAATGTTTTTAGATTAGGGTGGTCATTGTTAGGTAAATGACACAGGAGTTCATTCATTTTCGTATAATCAAATGTACATAATTAACTGCATGACATGTAGATAATGAATATAGTTGTACATAGTACATAACTTGTTAGTAAGCTGTGATAAGTACAAGTGAAATACAACGATAGTAGCAAACACACAAGTAAACCTAAGTAGCATATTATTAGGCTAATGTTATCTGTTCGTCTAATAGAAGCATTTGCATGATTTGTTCAGACACAATGGATCTTCTACTGAATCGCATGCTGGTCATGAAACGGTTGGCTGTGTAGCTGTGGACAAGTACGGATTGTTGGCTTCCGCTACATCCACTGGGGGAATAACAGCTAAACGACCCGGTCGTGTTGGAGATTCTCCCCTTGTTGGATGTGGAGCTTACGCTGACAATGAAAGTGCAGCTGTATCATGTACAGGTCATGGGGAAAGCATTGCCAAAATTTGTTTAGCCAAGAAAATTTCTGACGAGTGCTTTAAAGGTAAATATCTCTCGATCTCCCTATTCATTCAAACTATTTGCATATCTATACTTATTTGAATGGTAACGGTAATAATTTTATGTGATTGACCTGTCGTCCTACATTTTGAATATTGTGTTAAAACATTCAGATTATATTATATTTTACCAATAGTCAAACACAGAAACCTACTATACCTAAATGATATAAAGTAATCTTTTTCTCCTAAGGAGTATGTCCAAAGGATGCAATAGAGACCAGTTTGAGTTACATGAACAAACGAGTTGGTCAAGCTGGTGGTGCTATTTGTATTGCCAAAGATGGGCAATATGCTATCGGCTTTACAACAGAGAGGATGGCGTGGGCAGCTATTACTCATGATTCTGCCACGTATGGAATCAATCCAGAGGATTCAATTCTTGTCAAAAATGAATAACTTTAACTTGGTCAATAATCTATCATTCTGTAATGCCCTCCTGACAGAATGACCTACCAGTATGAAAGTAGATTAACACATAGCCACAATGTAACAATAAAGAATGGTAATTTAATTTATTTCCTATTTAGTGCAACGCATTAAGCTACACATGTACTTTTTATCTACTCAATGTGTTAATTCCAATTCACAAACAATTTTAATTTTCTAAGTAGGTACAATATACAGTACAATTATTTGCATTTATATCATAAATTGATTTCCTAACTACTACACAATTGCTTTAACATGAAACAATTACATAATTCTAAAAATACACATCGTAGTAGCAATAGAACAGAAGACACCACTGTCACAAATAATTGACGATACCATATCATAAAATGTTGCTGTGCTACCTACTATTTATATATACAATACAACAAACAGCTAAAATAATAAATCCCAATACAAATAACGGAAGTTTTCATAACGTCGAATAATAAATAATGAGAACACGTAGTAGTAATTAAAAGCATGGCTTAAATTATCCATCCAACGAAGAAGGAAGAAGTTTTTGGGAGCCCATGGATGTATACAATACGCATATTTGTTTTAATGCATATACAATACGCACTTATATAATACAATTACAAGTTACAACTACTACGTATTATTCAGAAAGGTTGTTGAAAAAAGAGTGGCTCTTCTTAGTTAGATTAGATTAGCTTACTACTATTTGGGTAGTTGTCTTATGCAAGCCCGTCTATAATAGTTCTACATTTCTCTATAGATCTACAGTAATCCAATAAACCTACAGTATCATTCTCTATTTAACTATACATTAGTTTAACCTCTCCTACCTAATCTGCTTACATTATTCAAAGTTTTTATTTCATTTGAACGGTTCCTTTGTAATACTCACAGATGAGAACAGTTTGTAACTTGTTATCATCCGCGATTTAGAATATGTATACGTTAAATTGATTTGTTATATTCAACGTGCAGCATACAACTTTTCTAATTTTATTAAGTATAGAATACAGTTAACCAAAGGACAACCTTTGTTCCTAACATATACTTATCTACTTCCTCCCAAAACCTCCTGAATTATAATTACCGAACGTCTGTCCGCCGTAACCTTGCCACGTTCCACCACCACCTCGTCCACCACTGTTTGAATTATTGCCCACACTATCCCAAGCCTGACCGTAACCTTGATCGGGAACTTGCTGTACCCAAGGATCAGCAAACTGTTGACCACCGAATCCTCCACCAAAACCTAAAACAGAACATCAGAATTATTCATTCATTCCACTGCAGCTATTTCACAAATACACAATCTCAACTCAACGCTAAGCTGAAGACGTTAAATATGTATATTGATTTAGTTACCTGAATTCATATTATTCATGTTGTTGCCACCACTGTTTCTTCCACCCCAGTTTTGTTGACCCCAATTTGGAAATCCACCCTGCACATAAAAATTGTTAAATAAAGTTTTTGTTCAATTTTTGTAGCAAAAATATTTTGCTGCATATCTAAAAATGTTAAGATTGAAATAATGATAATATGTCACCGACCTGTGCTGCACGATTATTATTTCCACCCGGTCCACCAAATCCTTGAGGTCCAGACTGCCTCCAACGATTTCCAGAGTTAGGACCTTGCGATGGACCTCCCGATCCACCTCTAACTCCACCACCCCTTCCTCTCTGACCTTGGAAAGCAGGTCGTGAGAAACCACTTTGTCCACCTCCACGATCACCTCCGCCCCTTCCACCCCCACCTCCTCCTCGTGCCCAAGTTCCACCTCTTGGTTGTGGCATTCCTCTGGGTGGGCCACCTCCTCCTCTCATTCCTCTCATCGGCATACCACGGCCACCTCTTGGAGGGCCGCCTCCACCTTGAACTGGCGGACCTCTTGGAATTCTCATTGGTGGTCCTCCTGGTGGGCCACCTCTTCTCATGTTTCCACCAAAGCCTCGCATGCCTCCTCCTGGACCTCCCCGACGGGGCCAGCCTCCACCGGGCCCTCGCTGGAATCCTCTACCTCCTCCTATGAAAACAGAGATTCCTTGAAAACAACCTTGATAAATACAAATTTTTGAAAACTTTGGAATGTTTGGGTGCAACAGAATGATTAAAAGCTTACGCTGCGAGCCACCTCGACCACGGAATGATCCTCTAGCACCTCCACGGGCAGTAGGTGGTCTTCCGTATCCAGCGGTTGTTCCTTCTTTGTTATACTTAGTTACCAATTCTTGTGCTTCCTCTTTTGTCATTTCGGGGAATTCGACAGAAGTAAAAAGTTCCCCTTCTTCAGGAAGTCGAAGTGTAGCTACAGTATATTAGATATAACATGTTAGTGTGAAATGCCATGATATTAATAGATTACAAAACCACGAAAATAATAATTTATAAAAATAAACATAACATAACACAGAACTAATTTTGATTGAGAATGAGCTAGAGCGTAGAATATTTATAGAACCACTCAACCACTCCGAGAGAGTGCAGAGTTAAATAGTAACTACGTGTGAAATTTTTAGAAATACTAATAATAAAGTCAAGGCTTTTGAAAGTTGTATTACTATACTTAGAAAAATGTAAATAAATTCGCATAGGAACGTGAGGAACCTTTCATTTCAAGGATGGTGGATTTGGGAACACTTTTTCCCTGCTCTTGTTCTTTAGATTTGATACGTTTCTGGTACTCCTCGTCAGGCGGTAGGATCACTACTGCCCGCCTCCTGAAACCCTCAAAACCTCCGCACTTCCGACGCTGCACATTTGGTACAACATTGCTCTAAATACAATCAACCACAGATTTCCTTCTTTTAAGAATTGGTTTTTTCAAATATGCGTCAAATCCTAAATCTTTAAATTAATTTATTGTGTAGTATGCAATATTATGCATCCACGGATCATTTATATATCAATTATATCAACTCTTAACTTGATACCGACAAAAACTACAATATTATGTAATTATTTCTAGATACAAGTATAATTTTACACTGCAATAACCTAAGTTGCGATTTTAGTTTTTTAAGCCATAAAACATTTCCGTAAAGAGACAGGTATAGAAGGATTCAATATTCTTATATAGTATGTAAACTAAATCGCATATTATTATCATGGTCCAGGACCCCAGACTCCAAAAATTATTTGTTAATTATACAGGTAGCAACCATTTTACAATACAAAACTGTATTCCGTCGCTTTTATAAATGGTTTGTAATTTAATTCGTTCTCCAATCTCCACTTATTGGGAAACCAAGTTGAGATTCAATTTAGAGTTCAGCAATTCCTAAAAATCGATATATATTGATCTATTCATTAGGCTTGATTTTTGTAGAAGGCAACTGCCATGTCATGATTAAGATGACTTTAATGTGATCATGTCAATTCCAATATCCAAGTGCATTCAGCTCAGAAGTCATTCACAAATGAGTTTATCATATCTACTATTTTTTAGTAGTATGTATGATTTACATTGATAGTTCGCCCGCATATTTAAGTATTTTGCTGGAGGTCGATGTGTTTTCTTGCAATTTTAGTCGCCATACTTAATCTCGTTGATTTGCGAAATTTTGTTATTGGTGCATACGTTTTTTGATCAGTCAGCAACCGTTAGCAGCGTTTATTGATCATTGTAAGTAAATAGGCCCACAGCCATAATTGTAAATGCAACATAAAGTTGCCACTTCACTATTTCATATATTTTATGATCAACTTTGTTTTTACGGCATTGCATAGCACATTACTATTGGGAAAACATTATCATTCAATCATTATTTTCCATTTTGCATTGTTAGAATAACAAATATGGAATATGTCACAAGCATATGTTGTCGGTCGGCTCACTAGATAACTATGTTTCGTTTAGTTGTTGGTACTACTGGTCATTTAGCAGTTTATAGCGACGAGGCTAGTTTAAACAGTTGAGTCATTGATCAGGATATGGAAAGACAATTTTTAAGGATAAGATATCGTGATATTTTATATGTAGTGTTACACACGTTCATGTTAACAGAAGTAAAGTGTTCCGAAATTCATCGAAGAAAGGAAAGCATGGATAGTTTTGGGTGGGAGATTTTATCGGTAACAATGGCATGACGGTAACTGAACGATTCTACTGATACAAATCAGTAATCTGAAAAATTCATGATTATATAAGGTGTTCCTTAAAAATCATTAGAATAGATTTGGTGTTTTTAACTGAATGAATATACAACAGTTGATTTTCACTCTTACATTAATTAGTCGTCACTCAAGTTTCTTTGGAACTGACCATAGTTCATCAATAATTCAATCATTTTCGTGCATTACATGGACGAGTATCACACAATTACTATTGTTGCATTGTTTCTCAATTTCATTCAACAGATAATGATTTGACTGGATTTGTAGGCATTAATAAGAAACCGCCACTGATTGACTTCCATTCCTTTGGCTTTCCTGCTTCAATAACTCAATCCAAGTCAATTCACAATAAAATAATTTCATTCAACATTGGTATGCCCATTAGTCTTTATACGTAATCATTACGTCAACAATGGTTTCACTAATCTAAAACTCCTAACACCGTTTAGGCACACATCATATGAATCATATCATAATATTAACGAATTTATACTTTTGCCAACTGGGCAGCAATGGCCAGTCAGCATCTTACGTTTTAGTTCATTGACTTTTGAATTAATTACAATTATTAAACTTCACCTTTTCATGAATCTTACCTGGTCTAAGATATAGTTCCTTCGACGAGACGGAGCTAGATCTACCAATTTCTCTACGAATTTTCCTGCTTTGCTTAGAAACGCCTCGAATACTTTTGGAAGATTAGGTCCAGTGACAGTTGTTGTACTTTTCACAGCCCTCTCCACCACTGTAGATGTTCCCAAAATATTGTAGTGTTTATCCAAATTACTTTTGACATATTCCTTAGTCCACCTTGTCTTTCCACAGCCAGCCATTCCTACCAGCATGACGAACTGAAAAAAGACGAAAAAATTAATTAATCTAGTCAATCTATAACTCTAGAATACATTAATACGCTAATACTCAAAGAGCCGTGTATACAGTATATAATGAAATTTAGTAAAAGTTTATTACATCACACTCCTCCTTCTTCTCAGGTCGGGCAGGACCTCGTACTCTACTTTCACATTCTTCCACTTTGCTAACGAAATCATATCCGTCTAAAGCTGGAAAAGCTGGTTCACTGTTTCCAAAATTAGTTTCGAATTTCACATTTCTCACGAGCATGTGAGGGAACCATGTTTTGTCTTCAACTTCCGATTTAGGAATTTGAATTGGTTCTCCTCCAAGTGTCGTTCCATTTTTCGAAAATTTAATTTCAATAGGATCGGAGTCGAGATTCTGAAGAGCAACAAAGGAGTCGTAAGCTTAGTCATATTGAATTCTATTTTAATTACATCCGACGCGTATTGTTAAATTGAAATAGTCATAATAATTACCAAATATGCGGTAATAACATCTCCTTCTATTAATGGTTCTCCTAAATCTTGAATTTCTCCACCATTATAAAACTTTCCAGAGGAATCAAATCCAAATGAAAACTTTTCTTCACCTAATTGAAAACACAATAAGAAAACATTGCGTAACTTATTATTTAAATGCATTTATTATTTTATAGTAAATATAAATAAATATAATTAACTTGACTATACCCAGTTGCAAGTTTGTGTGTAGGTCCGACCAACCAACACGAAAAACATGTTTAGCTTCGTTATCTCCGAAATCAGGTTTAACTTCACACGTTCCTGTCCATTTAGCCTCGTAGCACAATTCTCCCGCCGTGAACCCGTAAGTAGACTTTGCTCCAGCATAAGCGAAGGGAAAGTCGTCAAAAACGATTGGTTCAGCTTGTAAGAAATTGTCCGTCGATATCTTCAGATTTAGATCGGACTTATCTGTAATTAAAATAGTTTTTTTATCAACTGAATTATTATTACTACTTCATAATGGCAATAATTATAATAGTAATTATGATCTACATACACCAGTCAAGAAGAACCTCGGAGTCATTAAATTCTGGCTCGTTTTCTGGGACAACCTTTATAACAGGTTCCTCAGTTTTAGCTTTCTTAGCTTCTGGATTATCAGCTGACTCGGCATCCCCGTTAACGGCTTCGATTCTTCTCTTGCCACTTTCAGCTTCAACATCATTGGCTTGGCTGGTGTCAGTTTCCATCGGAGTTTCCGTTTCATTTTCCTCTTTCATTTCGACGTCGTCACTTCCTTCATTTTTGGTAGTTTCCACAACATTCTGACTAGGAGTTGATTGTGCTTCTGGTTTAGTATTTGGCGCAATCTCTGGACATTTTGTAGGTGTTGTAGGTGTAACTATCTTTGAGTTAGCAGTACTTAAAACAGCTGCTTTTTCCGGAGTTGAAAGCACGGGAGTAATTTCCGGCTTTGCAGGAGATAAATTCGTTTTGACGGGACTTGTAGCTGCAGGCGGGGTAACTGTAGTTGGACTGGCCAATACAGGTTTTGATACTGCGGGAGTAAGCTTTTCTTGAACTGGAGTTTCCAAAGTCGAATCGACTTTTACAGGGCTCTCCGTTGCTGTAGGAGTAGTAGGAGTGGACGTAATCTTAGCTGGACTGCTTGTTACTGGCTTATTATTCACACCTTCGTTTTCTGAAGTCCCACTTCTGGTAGCTCGCTTTGGGGATGACATTTCAACACTTGATAAATCTTCACTGCCATCTTCATCTATTTCCGATGAGTTGTTTCCAAGTTCGGAGCCATTTCCAACACTTACAGTCACTGCAACACCATCTTCACTGCCATTCATAGCGGCTAAAAGTCTGTCAACAAGGATGGCTTTTACACCTTTTGTGTCCAAACCTCTAGCTGTCAACTCTGCCCTTAGCTGAACAACCTTCAGCTTTTGTAATTCGTCCATCGTAGAATTCATCGTCTAAAAAATAAGACAAAAAAGTATAAAATATTATAGCTATCAATAATATAAAGTAATACCGCAATTGTACACTGTCAACTGTCGTTACTCTTCCCTCGCTTAAACATATTTTTGAATGAATTTATTTATCGTTATTGATTATTTATTCCGATTTAAATAAATAATGACACATGAGATATCTCAATACACACACTATAAATTTATTTTGACAAACTATTAAAAACTCCCAACTGTCAACTTCTTATTAGCCGCTTTATAACATGACTAGCAACAAGGAGCTGATGGCTCACAGCTGATGTTGGATGTTGAAACAACAAGCATTAAAGTTATATTATTACATATTTAAAAAGTTCAGTAATCTATCATTTATATACAATATAATATAAACACAATTAAACAAACCCAATAATGTAAATGTACAACACTGCTAGTTCAAATATATCTATTCATTTAATGTGACTTTGACGGCACAATAAATAAGTTAAATTTGTAACATCTAAAAAGACGAATTATTTTTGTCACTCACCAATTTAGTTTAAATTACTAATTTTTGTAGCAGAACTGCTGCAAATGACAACACAACACAAAATCAATAACAACTAAAATTAAATTATTAATAACAAACAACTCTGAACAATTCAAACTTGACCTGAAGAATAATGACAATAACTATTCTGTAAAGACAGACACTTTAAAAGCGGAGTTGAGTCGTAGTCGCATTTAACTTACGAGAGTTATTGAGAGAGTGAATAGCCGGAATATAAAGCCGCCAATCCCAAGAAGCGTAAACCCAAAGAAGAAGCCAAGCTATTATTTTTACACCGCCCCTTCACTGTACCACTATAGCACCACCGTAGCCGTGGGTATAGCCATAATATTATAGCCACTATGAACTTGCACAGTAGCCTTTCAGTAAGTATGGTTTGGCAGAAATACACAAAGTGAAACAACAATATAGTTGGATATTATGGATATGTAAAACTGCCATGTTATGCTTACAAAATTGTTACTTTTAACCCAATACATTGCCTCTATAATTGATATTAAGTTCCACATTTTTTATATTAATTTGGAATAACTCTTGACAAAGAGTTATTTTGTGTTCCAGGTCAATATTTTGAGTCATTTGAGTGGTGATATTTATATAAAATACAACGCACAAGAAAAGCTTTTATAATTTATGATTATGAAAATTATGATTCATAATTTAAACTTTGGTTTCAGCAGATTAAACCTGCTTTGGCTATTGGTCACGCCAGACTGACTAAAAATGGCCAATATTTTTGCTCTTGAACGTGCTTGAAAATTAAAGTAATTTTTTATTTAGTTTTGGCCAAATTCGTACGTGAAATATGCCATAGTGCAATTCAAGGCGCTATATAGTGTAAAAATTACAAGACGGCATACGATATAGTACACTGTGTTAGTTACTACCTGGAAAACCCATCAAGAATGGCTCGACCTAAGTAGAAATTATTGTTTGTAGTTTGTAAGTTTGTACATCAGAAGGTGCATAAAACATTATTGTAAATAATTTAAAAAGTTGAAAGTTCTAAAAATTCTTATTCTTTAGGAGCTTTTGGAGTTAGACAAATTAATGGAGATAAGAATTAATAGATTAAGAACGGAAGTATGAAATCAAGACAAAATTAAGTATGGAGAGTATGGACGTCATACCTTAACTCTCAACTATGCTTGACAAAGTTAATTAAATGAAGCGTTAAAGTCGCCACAAAGTAGTGATAATTTTATTTCATTCTTTAATGTTTACATTTGAATTCGTTTAGAACTACTATTGATCGGTTGAATTGGGTGACCTTATAACAACCCTATGTTTTGACCCCACCATGTTGTCTGCGGACATGAGACGGACAGACAGACAGAGCGTTAACGTAAAGTGGTTTTGTAAATCTCCACCGCTTAATAAAATTAATATTTAATATTCCAGTGACATCTATCTGTCTTGTACTTCACCACACTGTATCTGTTGTAATTGTGGTTTTATGTAACGCAAGGCAGAGTGAGATGCAAGCAGACAGCGTGACAGATTTTAGGCCTGTCGAAAATCACTGTTATTGTCATCTCAGATCTCGTTTCTAAAAAGTAGTTTCCGAATGCAGTGTCCTCGTGCTCCCGATTCGGGTTGCCTTTAATTGCCTTTACAAATAATGAATCTATAAGGACTTACCGGGGGACCACTGGAGGCCCGAAATGCTCGTTTGCCAGATCTATTACCAAATGCTAATCTTACTGTAAACAATTGATACAAACTATATATACATACAAAAAAGGCAATCCACAGCAATCCTCCAGACACTCCAGAGTCTCCACTTATGATATGATTTAATTCATGCAAGATATTGGCAGTAATGCCATAGATAAAAACGTCGGCAGGTAGAACAGGAAAACAGGGATGTATTTTGATCTTCTGACCTGCCAAAGGCAAGCCAGACACCCATCTTCTCCGTCCCCCACCCCCCATCCTCGGACGTAAATTTAAAAACATGTGTTTTTCAGGCAAAGACCCCCCTCTAGCAAATCGGAGGTTTTCATCAATTAATGCAGGTCCGAACCGAAAGTCAGTCATGCTCGTCCCGAAGTATTGTACAGTTAATTTGCATTTAAGCGGAAATTGGTTATGACTTATGAGATGTACAAGTGCAAAAGTGTCAATATTATAATAATGCTTTGTATGGTTGATATGGGGGTTTGTGTCAATAAATATATTCATTGTAAATCAAACACACAGTAAATAGCTACAAATCATTCGTTTTATAAAATGAGTAACACCACAAATAAGATTGAACATGTATTCATTGATTAATAAATTAAGGTCACTGCAACATTCACTGTAGGTACATCTATAGATTAGATTGAATTCCGGACTCAATGCAATGATTTCTGACTCCGATCAGAAATGTATTACCGATTACTTTATATTCATAGGTATAGGCTTCATTTTTTTCATTGGATTGAACTTTGCCCGCAACTCTTCAGTTCTCCGACTTTCTTCAAAAACCAAATACAGTTTTCATCAATGAAATAAAAATCTCGTGTAATTCAACCTTTTCCATGGTTCATTTTTCATCTTTACAGCGTTAATTTCATTTTGATGAACAAAGTCGGAGTGCAGACAAGAATTTAGCAATACATTTTACTATGCGAAGTTTAGCACAAAAAATCATTAAGGATTTTGGGTTGTGTGTTGAGTTCAAAAATAGGTCAACATCTTAAGAGTGTATTAATAACGCGAACACACAGGACAATAATAACTCGCATAGCTTGTACACTGTTATTATGTTTGGTCGAGTTTTTCTTTCTTCGGCAAACGGCAAGTAATAATGACATGAGATTTCAGTCAGCACAGCATTACTACTAACGCACAGTAATCAAAAGAAAAATTCACGACAAGGGAATAATCCAGCCATTTACATTATTAATATCGATCGATTAACATTGATCATAATTACAATCATTAGATATAGTTTAGTTTAGTCGCTCTACAATCATTGTCATTACCATTCTACCCAACATAAATAATTATAAGACAATTTACATTTACAATACAATACACGTGTACACAAAACTTTCGGATAACTATTTTGTGTAGTACACACGATAATACAAAGTTTTGGATCTCCAAAAGGAATAACTGTTATCAAACTTAAGTAAATAAACACCTTTTCCAGGAAAAAGGTGACTTCCTACATACACTTCCACCTGTGCATCTCTTCTGTAAACTGGAATTATCACATCGGTGTTAGGTTTAGCTCCTTTTGGAAGAAGTTCTCTTCCTTTCTCAACATCTTGTTGCAAGGCTGTAAAAGTTTCGTCATCTTCCTCTTCTGAAGAATTTTCTTCTGTAACATGAACTGAAACTGGTTCATCAATATTTGTCCATTCAAAGAATAATCCAAACCCAATGTCATAAGAGTCTGTAGCAAATTCCCAAAAAAGACATGTGCCATCTTCGTGAGTGGGAACCCGAACCTTTAAGAAAAATGATTTTATATGTTTTAGGATGCTTTGGACATTTTTGAGCAGGAGATTGTCAGAATTCAAAATACCGTCACTGATTCTCCTTGTCCAATCCTAATAATAGCTTCACCTCCTTCTGATTTTACAGATTCCTTAAATTCTTTGATATCTTTTCTAGTCCACATGGATGCAGCTGCTATTGAGGTGTTTTCACTCTGTCCATCTTCACTTCCTTCTTTATCAGTATCCCCGCCCTCAACTTCAACAGACGATGTGTGACAGGAGTGGTTAAGGTTCGGATCATCAGAAATAGTTGCATCTTCGTTGTCGTTTTTCTGAGGGCAATCTTCCACTGGCTTCGAATTTTGCTCAGGGAATAACTGCTGCTGATATATTTGCCTCATATATTGCTCATAGTGCGTTTCTTGTAATTGTCGAATCAAAACTCCTTGCTAGAGGATATTAAAATAAAAAACACAATTTATACACTTTTAATATAAGTATGAGCAATTCCCCTTTTTTTCATTAAAATTCCTACTGAACGCTTATATACAGAGAAAAATTAAAACTTTGCAGGAGAAAATAGTTTTACACTTTTACTTTAGCGATTTTGAAAGTCTTCGCCTTATTCGTGTCTTTATTGGCTGGTTTGGTTGCTTTGTTGTTAGTCCAAATTCTTAGTACAAAATAATCATTACCTGCTCTGGATTTCCAGGATACTGTTGTTCTGCATAAGTTTTAAATTGACCAAACGTTTGTTTATTTAGGGCATCCTGTACTCTACGCTTCTGATCTTCAAGTCGCTGCTTCTCTTCTTCTGCTTTGCGTTGTATTTCTTTGGCAATTTGGTACTCCTCCTGTTTTTGATTTTCTTTGTCAAGTGCTTCTTTTTTATTTTTTTCTTTTTCTTCTAAATCTCGTTTATGAGCTTCTATAAATGGCTTAAACATATCACATTGCTTATTTAGCATAGTTATAAACTCAAACATGCAGTCGGCTTTACTTTTATCGCCAAGAGCTTGCCAGGCTAACCTGAAAATAAATGATCAATTCAACGCAACATTAACATTAGTTATACATACAGACAGAGCCACACTAAATATGACGTTTCGTTAGTCCATTAGGTTTCAGGTTTCAGTTTGAGACTACATTTAGGTAAATTTTCCGAAATGTAAACCTATTTACGAACGACACTTGATTTGCATCGTTGTCGGCAGATGACTATCATTATTTATATTTCATCATTAATATTTATTTATCTTTACCGTCTGTCTTTTCCAATAACATCTAATACTCCCAATGGTGGTGCGTTCTGGGAGTCGAATTTTCCGTGAGAAACTTGACATGTTAAGCCAACTAGTTTCAATCTCTCTTCGTAAGAAAAAAACATTGCTTTTCCTTGTTTGTCTGCCAAAAAATAGAAAGAAACAGTTATAGTTCTGATTCTGAATGTATTACCGACTTGATTCTAAATGATATAGAGATGACGAGATGAGTATGAAAATTAATACGGTAGAAAGTAATTACTGATTCATACCTTTAAAAAATGTTAGCGATAAGTTATATAAATCCTTCAATGTAAAACCCCAGTCAGACAAAAAAGGCGAATCATCTAATGGTGCAGTAGTAACACCGGAAGAACTTTCAGTTGACATTTTGGATGATGTATGAAGAAGTTAAGTTTTGACTGTGTAATCCTAAACAAACATTAGCAAACATTAGTTCATATCATTATATTCAGAGACGAAAGTCATAATCAATAATAATAATCAGTCTTAATCATGTATCAATTCGCACTTTTCGCACTGCGAATTTTACGGTTACAAAATACGCACAATAACCAGAATTCAATCTTGAATTTAAATTAGATGCTAAAATAGCAGATCATAATTTTTTAATAATAATACCTTAAAAGGATAAAAATGACACCTGGCTGACCTACCTTGTGTACTGCTTTCAGTCAACGTAATTCACGCAACCAATCTTTAAATCATTGCACACTAAACACTAATTGTAATTTTTTGATGACGTAAAATGTTAATTAATATCTCATGAACACTTGACACTTTCAAACTCTTTGTTGTCCTTATATGTTATATATTAAATGTTTTGATCGTTGATCATTGATGGACTTAAAACGCAGATTTCATATAAATAAGATTGAAGGAACAGGCTTCTGTTGTCTGTTCGGAAATCAGTGACCTGACACTAGGAATAAACCGGTAAAAATATTTTATAAATTGTTTTGACATGCAACCTTCAGAACAACAACAGCATACGGCTAGCAGAGCACAATTTTTTCTAAATAATTTTTTAATTTAAAACTTACTCTATATATTTTTCGTTGGAAGTGTCTAAATGTTCTAATCTAGTACCTGGAATCTTAAAAATCCCGGGACCCAGCCATGACAGCTGCAGTACAGTCAGCAATTGAAATTATAGTTGTCCAATGTTATCATTTACAATTTCGCAGAATTTGAATTGTTCAACTTCGTGGCACTACTTGGCAATGCAGAGAAACTCAATAGCATGTTGAACAGATCCGACTAAACTTTAAATGTTGGGTTAAAGTTGGTTTGAAAACGAAATGTTTTAAACCTTATTTTTTCTCATTTACTGAGCTTCTGCTTCTGATTGTAGATAGATAGAACTATTTCTTTTATCAGTTCTTTATCCAAACTGAATCTCTTCTTAAAATCTTCAACAAATTTTGGAATTGTTCCTCTAGATCCAATCATTAAGCTTATCGCTTCTATCTTATTATCATTATAAGCTTCTTCTTAAATAATCTTCACACGGTTCATAAATTGATTTTTCTCATTATCTACTTCTAATGGTTGATTTACATCATCCAAAAGCGTAGTGAAATACATTTATGATGGAACTCATTTTTAAAATAAAGATAGAAGACTGTTCGCCGAATCCAAAGATAATTTTTCATACAGAAGCTAATGTTTTTTTATAATATTTTTGGGCTCAAATGCTAATAGACAGTGGATTTAGTAGTACCATCTCAGATAGGAAATCAATCCCCCATTGCTCATTTCAGATTACATAATATTCGGTTCGGAATTTCGGAATTGGCTTGGTTGCCATGCACGGTTTTTTCCAAACGAATTAGTCCGATTCGAATCAAGGATGAAGAGTTCGGATGTCTTTCTCGTATTTTTTGTACAACTTCAAACATCATAATAATACAGGTTCTGCAGAAACAGTACCTGAGCATCATCAGCTGTCAGGTGATCTGTATCACTCAATTCAAAGTGGATTTTTCACATCACAACCGTAGTCCACTCTGCTACACTCTTTTACTTCTGCAAACTCAACATTTATTGTACACAGTTACTTAATTCGATGACACGACTGACTGAAGAACAATATGGAATTATCAGTTAATTACCCTATAAGTGTGAGTCTTGTTGATAGTTTTTTCTCCGCAGTATTTTGTTGCCCGTAAGATCCTATGTCCTAATTGCCAAGTCATTATCTGGTAATGTGTCCCTTTCAGGTTTAAACCAGTTTATTTAGTTTACCATTCAGTTGTCAGATAGGTACTACTCAATTCCCCAAACCCAAAAGGATACACGACAGACAACATAGCAGAGCAGAACCTCGACACTAAAAATGACAATCTAAATCAACATCAGCTGATCAGCTGTTTAATCATTTGATTGATTGTTGTTAAACTGTTTGTATTCCTCAAGGCTGAAGGTCCAATGTCCAAAAGGTGTCCGTTTAATTGAAAATCGAAATAAATTGTCCATTGTCCCCCAAATTACTAATAGTGTCAACAATGCGCTTACGTGACACTGGACAAAACAGTCAATTTTGTGGGATGTGAAGTGCCAAACTTTACTGATTGTGAGTGTCTCTGTATAAAACATCCTTTTTTCACATTACTTTTTTAAATCTAAAAGTATATTATTTTGTTCAATATTTCTTGGTGAATGTCTGTGTAGTGGGTTGATACCGATTGTTCTTATCAGTCTGCAGTTCCCCACCCACAGACAGACACACACTTTACAGCAGAGCAGTAAGCGGCGAACATTACAGACATAGAGATGACGATAAATTATAAACACTTATATTTTTTAACTATCAATTTGTATATAAAAACTAAAATTCATGTTCACATTTGATTTCGTAAGACATGAGCCAATTTGGAAAAAATTACGAAAAGAAAGACTTGCAGTGTTGCAATTAAACTTATGTATAAATTCCTGGTTTAATTACCATTCGGGTGTTGTTGTTTAAGTTGTTTCATCAGTCAGTGTCTGCTAACAAGCGGAATAGTGGTGGGTCTCCCTAATAGTAATAGTTGTAACTTGTAAGTATGCGCAATTAATGGGAATTGTAGAATATTAAAAACAATACAATGCGATAGTGTTCACTTGTCAGCTTGGGTCAATTAAATACCAAATTTTCGTTTATAATGCATCATACTCATTAATTTTCTATTACTTTATAAAATTTCTTTGTAATTTTTATGTAGTTTGACGACTGACGAAGGACGACCCAAAGCCAAATCAACTATGCAATGCTTTTGGTAGATAATGATGCTGTACTAGCTACCATAATGAGATCGCAAGTAATTAAGATCGTTTTCGGCGTAATACTGTTATGGTTTTTACTCTTGGGATTGCTCTCCGTGCTGCCAATCAACAATCAAATAAATGATGAAAACCACTCTCATCTTACATCGGAAACGTCGGAAATCTTGAAGAGGATTGACAATGCATTGCTAGAAATCCAAACATTAAAGAAAAATAATGCTGAAATGAAGAAAATGCTGTCAATTTCAAGCCCCAAAAATTTAGCTGTGGGAATGATTGGTGAAGGAAATAACGAAAACGACTTTGACGTAAATGATGTTCGAAATGCTGGTGATCCTTCCCGTCGATATGAAACTACTAGACGACAGTTAGAGACTGACTTAAAGGAGCTGTGGTACATTTTACGTACGCACTCAGAAACTTTACCATCCCAGGATTTTGAGCAAATGCAGGATGTGTACAGGCAAGTATATAATATTCGTAATCTATGTAATTTGTCATCAAAGATTTTATGTGCAAAATAATCCCCTCCTAAACCATTAAGAGTGTGGGGTCCTAAACCATTGATTTGTGTGGGATTATGTCATGTATACACGCGTTAGGAAGAATTGTCATTTTGACACTGCTTGTCGTATAATAAACCTAAAATGGTTGAATTATCATTGGAATTAATTGTACATTTCATTTTTTACTGTTGGAAATAGAACGCTGAGAAATAATTTAAATAAACTAAGAGCATCGGACGGATACGAGTCTTACCGAGAGCGTGAAACCGAAGAACTGTCTCGCATTGTTTTTGACAGAATTCATGAACTTCAGAATCCTAAAGATTGTGACAAGGCAAGAAAATTAGTGTGCACTCTCAACAAAGGTATCTTAAACATCCTTATTTGTTTCATTACGTTTATTTACAATGGTTTTGCAAAGAAGTAATTAATGCTCAAAGTCGTATCATATAATTTTTTTAACAGGATGCGGATTCGGCTGTCAAGTTCATCACGTTTGTTATTGTCTGATAGTAGCTTATGCAACGGGGCGAACCCTTGTTTTAGAGTCCCGAGGTTGGCGATATAACAGACAAGGATGGGAGAAAGTGTTCTCTCCAGTGAGTGAAAGTTGTACGAGCCCTAATGGTGAAAGTCGTGGTGACTGGCAAGGTAATAAGGTTTTTATACATTCCAGACTCCAAGGTTAATAGTTAATATAATCAATAGCCACATAGTAGTTTGTCAAAGTAGGTGAACGTTTTCGGGTGTACCCAAAATAAATACCTAGGTACACTTATTGATTCAACAATTAATAATTGTATGATGATGCGTGCCAGATGAGGAATATTTCATAATTTAATTTAATACTATTTTGATTTAGCTGCCAATCGAAATGAAGTGCAGGTATTACAGTTACCTATAGTGGACTTCTTAAAGCCTCGTCCTCCATTCCTCCCAATAGCCATTCCGTCCGATTTAGCTAGCCGACTAGAAAAGGTTCATGGTGAGCCCCATATCTGGTGGGTGGGTCAGTTCATGAAGTATTTGCTCAGACTGCAACCTCAGACTCAAGCTATGATTGACGAAGCTAAGAGTAAATTGGGAGTAGGTTCGCCATTAGTTGGGTAATTAAATGATACATTTTCAAAATATAAAACTTGTTCCCAAAATCATACCTATATGGAAAACGAATAATGTTATTTATATCAATTAAAGGATTCATGTCCGGCGCACCGACAAAATTGGCACTGAGGCATCATTCCATTCGTTAAAGGAATACATGGCCCATGCTGAAGAATACTTTGATATTCAAAGAAGAATTCATCCCAATCTCAAGAAGAGAGTGTTCATCGCTTCAGATGACCCCAATGTAATTACTGAAGCCTTAAAAATGTATCCCTCGCCTGAGTGGGAAATATTGGGTGATAAAGGAGTGGCTCAATCTGCATCCGTATCTCAGCGCTACAATGGACTGCATGGAATAATCAAAGACGTGTTTTTGCTGGCCGAATGTGATTTTGTTGTGTGTACATTTTCTTCGCAGGTAAAAACGTTATTATTGTAACCTAATCATTGTTATTATTCTCTTTGGGCCTATTACAAATACCCTGACACTCCGCTGTGATTCACAGCGAAATATCAGACTAAAATGAGACTATTTGTCTAATAATAATTTGATTAATAAAATGATAATGTTATTTGAATATAGGTTTGCAGGCTAGCGTATGAACTGATACAAACCAAACATGCAGACTCATCCGAAAGATTCGTTTCTTTGGATGATGTATACTACTACGGTGGAGGGGTCGGTCTTATTCAAAAAGCTGAAACTGCTCATAAACCACGAAGTAATAATGAAATTGAATTAAAAGAAGGCGATAAAATTAGTGTGGCAGGAAACCATTGGAACGGGATGTCCAAAGGAACTAATCTTCGCACTAATAAGGTACACTGAACTAGAAAAAATGCTTTACGATTACTATAGTGTGTTACGGTAGACTGCATTTATTGTTTTCTCCAAATTAAAAATGATAATGCCTAAATTTTATTTGTCATTTTAGGTGGGATTATATCCTTCGTATAAAGCAAGAAATGCAATACCGAAGGTAGACTTTCCTCAGAAGAAATGGTGGTCATCTCATGGTGACGTTGAAATGCGTTGAAAACTCTTCCAAATAATGCATGTGTATATGCAAATCGTATAATCTAGTGACTTGTTCTAATTGTGAATATTTTCGTCAAATATTTCCACTCCTAGCATAAAAAAGCCTTATTTACGACAACTATGTCAATAATAACTGTACAGTATTCACTTCAGAATTTTCTACATTTTGATTTGTTTACGTTGACATTGGCTGTCCTCTGTACATAGTACATACATACTACATACCCAAACACTTATTCCTTCACGTACATTCCAATTTCACTGGAAACATTTGTGAGATTGTAATTAATAATGTTTACAAATCGGAAATTGACGAAAAGTTCACAGTTCACGTGTAACATTACAGTTTTAGTTTAGATAATTGAGAGTTTCTAATAATGTTAAATTAAAATATCGTTGCTTTTAAATGGAGAATATAGTGATTTTTGTATCCAAAACCATTGTTTATAAAGTGTTCTTCGAAAAATTCTATAATACACTTTTGGGTTAGACAAATATACCTACTTAGGTGAAAATAATCAATACCTCTATCTATTAACTATGTTTGTGAAGGTGCAAGTCTTACTCTATATATGTGGCCAATTTATTCTATTGAAAACTGTAAATCAATCTTCTTAGACTGGAGTTACATTGTTAGTGATATGATTTGATAAAATCCAATACATAATAATTAGACAGAACAAAAATGAGAAATAGTCATACGTAGGAATAATATTAAAAGTAGCAACAATTACCTACGTAATAATAATCGTTCAAATTTCGCCATATGTAATGTAGCTGTGTATTCCACAAATTACACATCATTTTAGTGATATACAACGATAAGAATAATGTGCATGTAAATTAATAAACTAAATATTAAATTACTAGGTAAAATTAATAAGAATGCCAGTTTTTTAAAAAGTTTTTATTCGTATTTGAAATTTGAGAATTTTAGTCAAGAAAGTGTAAATGAGTTATATTTTATAAGTACACAGTATAATGAGTATAATATATTGATGTAATACTTGGTTTTATTATATGTATGCATATTATAAGATCACAGTCATGATATGTAACAATATGTAAAGTTCAATTGAATGTGTGTGCTCATGTTCAAAGACAAGATGATAATTGCTGGTAATAATTGACAGTTACTCAATAAATTCGAAAACGTCGTAAATTTCGGATCGTAAAACACGACATTAAAAATCGTTGCATTAATTTATTGAGTAATGGTTGAGTTCATTTGTTTGTCCCGTAAAAAGCACTGTACAATTGTAACAAATAATTTCGACAATATGAATGTACGAGGATTATGTGTTTAACTGTTAAGCTATAAGTACTTTGGGGTTGTGTTATTTATAAATTGCTGATTGCTTTGTTGCAACCTTGCGACCGATGTGAGAGAGGTTTTTTATTTTCGTGGTGATATCGTAATACATTTAGTTAGAATTTTACCATTATTTAATTCAAAGAATCAAGTGATGAATATATTGTTACGTGTAACTATTTTACTCATTTTTTTTAATCATTTCAGCTTACTGCGCCTTTTTGTCGTATACAGCGTTCATTATCGTAGTAACAAATACTTCTTTAGAAATATGATTGTTGTATAGTATAGACAATATTATTATGTTATACAGTGCATGAACATTCATGATACCGACTTATTACAAATAATACATCTCTGGAAGAACTTATACAATATTATGTGTTGTGGATACAAGATTTTTGTCTATTCTCATAAGTCACCTTTATGAAGGACATTGTCCATTACATAATGATAATGCATGCACATGCCTTTCATTGCTCTCCAGTTTCAATCCGTAAGGCCGTATTGGACGCTAAATAAAGCATAGACATTAAGAAAGATTAATCCCTCCAATCTACCGAAACTGGTCAAAATTATCTCACTGACATTAGAAGAATATAATGTTCGTCAAATTAGTCAAATGTCATAAACAGTATTATCATCATAAACCTGTGGTGATTATCATAACTGCGTATTTAATAGACTTTTGGTGAATCAGAAAAAGTCAGTGTCACTCTGTCACTGTCAATTTGTTTTTCTGTCACACAAACATAACAGGCAGGGCAGAAGCATTTAATTTATTTACATTTAAATACGAGTGCAGAATGCAGTGCAGTAAAAATTAGTCGTTTCCAAAATTATTGCACCGAAATTGTCCGAAATAATCTCACGAAGAATCTCATTCTCGTCTCATCAGTTCAGTCTCATACTCATGTCTCATGTGAAGTCAGTCACAGAATGGCTCTGTGAGAAAACTGTGTGGGTGTGGGTGGTTGAGAAACTGAAAGTGTGTCGCTGTTGCCATCTTCTTTTATGATTGCACGAATGAAACTTGCGGTACTATCTGAAATCCAAAGCACACTATATATTGGCAATTGCGGAGTTTTAACCGTGCACGCCGAATTTTTTATCTGATATTTTTGGTCAAGGTAAGCCCAAAATTTCAATTTTTGAAAATTTTAATTTTGAATTCGTATCAAGCGACTTTAGTTCTCTAGAACGAAATTATTCCTTTGATTGAGTACACCTGACAAAACCCCTAAAAGTCAAGTTTTAATTTTCGAACTTGAGAATACATCTCATTACACTATAAAGTCATCATTTAAAGTTATTCATAAGTACAAAATTAGTAAAATAGTGTTTAGTTTAAGTAATTTACTAAAATATAGTTCGTTCAATACATCATCTTCCTGCGTAATGCACGATTTTGTACATAAATTTTTAATTTGGTTTTGCATTTATCTTTGTAGTCCTTAAAAGACAATCCCCTCATACTTCAAGATGGGTCGGGAGGATAAGACCACATGGAAAGCCAACTATTTCACCAAGTTGGTCCAGTATATGGAGGAGTATCCTAAATGTTTCATCGTAGGAGCTGACAATGTCGGATCAAAGCAAATGCAACAGATTCGAATTGGACTTCGAGGAACTGCTGTTGTACTTATGGGGAAGAACACCATGATGAGGAAGGCTATCAAAGGACATCTTGAGAATAACCCAGCCTTGGAAAAGTACATGATTTTAACTTACTGGACTAGACCTAATATATGAGCATGAAAATCAATATGATTCTAATTTAAAAATTAAAACTACGATTATTTACAGAATCTTGCCTCACGTTCGTGGCAATGTAGGATTTGTTTTCACCAACGGTGAATTGACTGAAATAAGAGAAAAGCTTCTGGAAAATAAGGTTCGTGCTCCAGCCAGACCCGGAGCTATCGCACCAGGAGATGTCATCATTCCAGCTCAAAACACCGGACTTGGACCTGAAAAGACATCTTTCTTCCAAGCTTTGGCCATTGCTACGAAAATTTCAAAGGGATCTATTGAAATTGTTAACGATGTGCACATCTTGAAGGTATGACTAATATAATAATTTTATTTATTTATTATATTCATTCGATTAAAGGTACATTGCATTCTAAACATGGTGATTGTAATTTGTATAGGTCGGCGATAAAGTTGGAGCTTCAGAAGCCACTCTTCTGAACATGTTGAACATCTCTCCATTTTCTTACGGTCTTCAGGTTAGTTTTAAATTGCTTTCATTGAATATAAATTTGTTCTTGACGTTATGTAGTTCTTGGAATCTAATGTACCGTATTTTGTTGACATCATTTAGGTTGAGATGGTGTATGATTCTGGTACCATTTTCGAACCTAAGATCCTCGATATCAAGCCTGAAGATCTACGAAGTCGGTTTTTGGCTGGGGTCAGAAATGTTGCTGCAGTGTCTTTGGAAATCGGATATCCTACAGTTGCTTCAGTTCCCCATTCCGTCATCAATGGGTTCAAAAATCTTTTGGCTGTGGCTGCGGTCACAGACATCAACTTCAAGGAAGCCGAAACTGTTAAGGAATTCATTAAGGTAAAATTTGCCTTTTGTTATCTTTTTAGGCTATCTTAGTTTTGAATAATGAATAGAATGAATACCAATGAGTTGTAACAAGAAATGGTATGTAATCGTGCACGCATCGCTGACGTTATTCAACCACTTCTTTTATAGGATCCAAGCAAATTCGCTGCAGCTGCTCCTGTTGTTGCCGCTTCACCAAAGAAGGAGGCTAAGAAAGAAGAGGCAAAGAAAGAAGAGTCCGAGGAAGAGGACGATGACATGGGATTTGGACTTTTTGATTAATGTTTCGATACCATGTAAACAAATATACTTCCTTGTGTGCAACTAGCATTTGATGTTACGTTTGTGGCGAATGAAGATATTTCAGAGATAACTTTCCAATGTGATTGTCTTATTTATTTATTGTGACGTTCATGCTGCATATTTTATCATAGACAAAGAAAGCTTATCTTGTTTTCACCAATTAAATATATAGTTTGAACAGCACAGTTAGTTAATTTTTATAACAGTTGTCTGCACGCAAGATTTGGCAGATTATTAAGAGGTTATCCGATCTACTACAATAGTTATTTCTTGAACTAATTACTAAAATTACTATAATAATATCGGGCATTATTCGTAAAAAAAGATGCACTATGGCTCACCACCCCGCTGTAGTCCTTTTCTTCACCAAAAGTCAGTTCCAGTTTGGCTTGATCCTTCTCTTCAACAAAACCGGTTCAGGCTTAGCTGGTCCTTCAACTATTGGTTCCGGTTTAGTTCTTATATTTTATGTGAATGTACAATTGACGAAAAAGATTTTGCAAACAGTACAGTGCTCCTTTGACCCGATGGACTTGAAAATTACATTAACATGTGAGGATGCATCCATCAATCAAGGAGCAAAGACTATTATTTTTTTCTATTTTGTGATCATGGAACTGAAACCCTGTAAAACCCTTATAACATTTACTCATAATACTAATACTCTATGTAGTAATACATAATACTAGTATTCCTCAATTTTATTCCTTAGATAGGTATCTTTGGCTGCAAGAAATGAAGTATTGCAATTGTGACGTTTGATTTTCCAATATTTGAAAATTAAATGGTTCATGTAGTTAGCTTAGCATACAAATTGGTTAGTAGCAGAACAATTGTCTTTAATCTTCACATTTACCAACGAAGCATATATTATACAAAACACAACGGTTTATTCTTTTCATACTCATAGATAAACCTAATTGTATATAGGTAGTTCTTCCCAGTGCAGCCGCCACAGTTTAGTATATAGCTAGCTTTATAAAATAAATATGCTAAAATATTATTGTTATAAAATGTATACACATAATACTAATCATGGACTGTGCTATCAGTGTTATGTGTTGCGTAAAGATTCTATACAAATGAAGTGCATTACATACTGTATACGATGTAAGTAGGTACACCTCTGCTCTGTGTCTGTCTTCTAGCATCATTGATTGTGTAGAATTATAATTATTTTGACTATCAATAATACCATCATCAACATCTAATTCTATGATTATGTATGCAAGCATAGAGCAGTCTATCATACGCATGGTATATGCAATCTTGTGATGTGAACGGAGATTGTTCATTATCATATATGATATATTGTGCTCTGTTGATGAGCTTGAGCTATATAAATGATAATATTATTATTCTTCTTGTTCTTACTCTTAAAGCACAGCTAACTATGCTTGCACGGATGGTTGGATGGAATGAATTCTAAAAGGAGGTCATGGTTCCCGGCATGTCCTAGCTTAAAAACTAAAAACACCAATGCTTTCTGCCCGTTGTACATCTTTGATAAATGCTAATTTGTAAAATAATATGCGAATATCCCTTAATCTTTTGCCCATATATCTGATGTATAAGATAAGTCACTTTATATTCTTACAGATATTCCCTTAATGCCCAAATGCTAGCAATAAGTTAGGGCGCAAAGAAGAGAGTGGAATTTGAGCTGTTTCTCCAAGGACTCTTTTAGTGTTGTAGTAAAATGTGTTTGCTAAACAAAGTGTACAGTACATGCAAATGCGAAAGCATCCATCTACTCAACTTACCATACGGTAATCGTTCGTTCGAATGTGTATATCTTCCATTCTCTTATTTTATCTATTCCAGTTATAATAACTATTGTCATTCTGAAATTTGTTGCTACTTCTACACTGCTGTAGGCTATACATCGTACTTATACAAGTTTACTAGTAAAATGATGTGAGAAACTGATGTTTTCCTAATTGCCGGTGGACCCAAATTGCAATTAGGAATCACAAATCACAAGCATAACTACCTAAAGCTTTATAACTCTTCTTGTAAAGTTTACATTATGAATTACATTTAGTTGTTTAGGTACTATATATTCTATATACCAACTTATACAACTCTGTAGTTTTCAATTGGTGCTTTTGCATTGTATTGTATATATGTATAGGTTCATTTATGTGAAGCCATGGTAGTCTCATCGATTCTATGGAAAAAAGTTAACTCACAAAATGTGAAGGAACTTTATTAGCATACCTTCATGCGTTCCATGATTCATTTAATATATTGTCGTTTAAGATTATACCCCTACCTTGCTAACTGTATTCACACATTAGTATGCAAAGTGAGACATTGAAAGATCAGAGATAAAATACTGATTCAGCCATTATAGTTATATTAAAACAGTGCACTATCAAACTATCAACTATAAAGTTTAACTAAAATAAATGGTTATGTAGATTATTTAGATATACTATAAGTATCATCAATTTCATCAATGTGAAATGTTCATTTCATATATGTATCAAAGTTGTGATGTGAATGCTATTTGTAGAGTTACACTGTACAGATTTCACTTAACGCATTTCAATTCCATGTGTACTCTATTGAGACTTTTGAGACTATGTTTATCCCATCTTCAGAGTCACATTACATTCGTCTATTTAGAATACAATTTTCGTTGATTCTGATGCTTAATATTATGATTAGCTTACTAGACTACTTTTGACTATCTATTTACCCTGCCTGTGTATTTGTGTGACACGTATACCTGTTTTTGATCGGATTGCTCGTATCACTGTATTATTTGATCAGTTTAACAAATTTGGATTGCTCTGCTATTCAAAATGAATGCCATAGTGGAAAGGCTATTCACCCACTTCATGCATGCTCATGTTTTCAACTACCTATAGCTCTAACTACAGTAACACATTGACCTATGTAAAGCTGTATACATTACATTGCATATTAGCATTTTGTCCCATGTATAGCAGGAAACCAAACTGTTGCAGTAAAAAGTATCAACATATCTCCAGTGACACTAATACCAATATCGATAATGCCTTTGTTGTGTATATACCCATACAATGTTATTATGATGCGGACTTTTGGCCATAACAAAGTAAAATGAAGGGCTTCCCATGAAATGAAACCTAATCACGTAGTGAAAACCAAGCCAATGACGAAATATCACAATATAATCCTTTTTCTAACGATATGGATGTACACAATAGTACATTATGCAGCAGATTCCATTTTATTAAACACCTTTATAACATTTTACCTTAAACGAACAAAGGAATAATAATATAACAAATTCCATTCTTTGATCATGTATCTATTATCTATCCACATGACAAGCTTCAATACAATATTACTTTAGTCCTCATCAATCGCACCTTATTACACAAAGCAGGAGTAATTACAAAGTAATATTCTTTACAATGTTTCAATAAGGTATCTGCGTGTAGTATTAGTATTAAAAGGTAATACGATGATAGTAAAGCAAAATTACTACTACTATATATAAAGTTATACAAATACTAGTTAGCTTTTAGTATTTATGACCACCCAGATTAATCTCATAATATTATTTGTATGCGTACTTGTAATTTCGTCGTGTGTATTCTGTTTGTGTTCTACTTGAAATGTAATTGTACTCAAGTGCTATAGTATTTAGTTTACGTTTAGTTAGTTCAATTTCAGCAGTCTGATTGTAAGTTGTGAGTTTGGGAGCTGTGTGTGTTGTTGGCTGTTTCTGCCTGGAGTAGTAGTGGTGGTGGTGGTGGTGGTAGCAGCAGCAGCCCAATACAACTTACATACTTCTCTAGTATAATATAATATGAATACTGAATAACCTACCTCTTCTTTTGAAAGGATTATTTAATCTATGGGCTACACACTTTTGCTCCTACAGCAGTAGCACTCCAACTAAACAAATCAAGTCACAGTGTACAGTGTAAGTGTGAACCTAAAATTCTACAAGAGCCATATTCTACTACTGTTTGTACACTACAGCCTTATAACCACATTTATATTCCATAACTACATAAAATATAACATAATAAGACCAATATAGGCTTCAAACGAAAGGGCAAAAGAAGACCATTATCAGGCAAGGCAAGGTACTGTGTGTAACTACTACTTCTTCTGTTTTTACTGTTTCAACTACTCCCGAGAGCTGCTGTAAACGTAAACCATTGTAATATTACATTGTGCAGCATCAACAGGGATAAAGCCATAAAGTACATGCAAGAGTATTAGAATTACACTAGTAGTAAAAAGTGCACCTACTTTTACATGTAATTCCTATACACTAACAAAGCAATACTACACGTAAATACTACAACTACTATAATATTATTGCATATTAGGTATGCATAGAGAAAAGCAAGAAAGAACGAGTTGATTTGAGTTATAATACTAATTGTAAACTGACTGCATAAAATCTTTACTTTACTATGACTATGAACACATAGAACGTATAGGTTCGGCTGCGAAAAGCATTCACCCAGAAGAGTACATACATATTTGTACACAAGAAACAGAGATAGATTATACAATACACATTCATTGTGCAGATTTGTATTTGTGTAGTAGAAATACATTGGAGCTGGAGTTAGTAGTGCTATACTACATGTGCACTGTTAACTGTCTTGTGTTTTGTACCATCCCTAGTAAACTCGTTTGCAATTGCAAGAAAGACAGTTTCTTACAAGGGGTTATGAGTTTTACGACTATACGTCTGTAAGTTCTCCTTACTTTTGAGCCGTCCTCACTCAGTCACTATACTACCATAATTTCAACTTTTCTACTATAAAGTTCGTAAAACCTGTGCTCAATTGTTACCAAGTCCTCTTATACTTCCTAAAACTTGTAGACAGTTACCGTGTAGTGTATAGTGTCACCGTATCCCCTTATTGCCACCTTTCTCAGTTACTGCCATCGTTTCCACAGAATTATTTCAATATTGTACTACTATTTCAAGTATATGGACAAAATGTAAATACAGAGAAAGAAGGAGCAATAAGGTGTTATAAGTTAATAGATTTTATGTTCTTGTACGTGTGCGATAATTGAGTACAGATATTGTGTATGATTTATAAATACATCTTCACCACTGTACCCGTGTACTCTGTAATTACAGTTGTTTAGTTGTTACAGCGCTAAAAAGTGGTGACAACCATTTCCTTTTCTTGCAAGAAACAACAACGGTATTATTGAGAACTTACGCTAGAAGGTAAAATGGCGAAGAATTTTGAGGTTTTCCATTTAATTAGGGACATTACTTGCTATATTCATCTACGTAAAATGTAAACAAAGATGCGACGAGCAACAAGTGGTTCTTTTGTGCAAATGTGCGTCATTCTGTCACAGAGTCTGCCAATAATGCGTCTCTGAGTTTCTGTGCATTTCAAGAGACTTGTTGGAGTTGAGCTCGGTTTTATGTACAGAGTACAAAAAACCAAGTTTAGAAGAAACGCAATAAGCGATTACAAGTTAAGTTATTTTCTAATTAGTTGCATCGTTCAATGAAATTTTTTATAGGAAAATACGCAAGGAATTATTAACACGTGTCCAAAGTTCATTCATGTCGTACCTATATAATGAAATGAGTGAATAAATATCAAAACAAATTATACATAAAGTTGAAATAGAAAGGATGGAATTGACTGCACAGTTAATAAATAATAAATAATACTGTTGCCTAATATAGTAATGTTTGTTGTGTGTGAATATAAAAGTGAAAAGGAAAAGTGTTGACGTTTACTCAAATAGCGATTGCGTACGCAAATGGATTACACATAATATTTTTCACAAACTTAATACCTACTACTACACTACTTCTCTATTATGATGGATTACTAAAAACAGAATCTGCAGCCTAAAGGTAATTTCATTTCAGTTGTTTCAATTTATACCAAAAGGACCTGCCACTATCATTAAACTTTTATCTCTATCACTATCTACAAAGGTTATTGTGTATAGACTTTATAAATCACTGCGTAGGTTGTACAAAATGGTTTAATAATATATGCAATGTACGTAATAATGTGTAATGTATCACATGGAGTAAATTAATGTTTATTGAGTGTATGTATACTTATATATAGGGATTCCGAATTAAGTAAAGTACCACGATGAAGAATCAGTTGTTTGGGTAAATGATGGCGAGAGTGAGTGGTGTATTGTAAATTGTCTGTATATAATATTGTGCCCGCGTGGGAATGAGGATTAGTATTGTGCTAACTAATACACGGTGTATATTTGCAATCATTCTTATCAATGTACTCACAGCCTTGATACGGATAAAAAGGTGACTGCATATGGACCAGTCCAGTACACAGAATCTACACAGTCAAGTGTAAACGACGTATGTGTGCTATCTCAACCGAAACAAAGTGTAGGTTTTAATGCGCTTACACTACAACTACAAAAACCTTGTATTAGAAAAGTGCACACACAAATGACATAACCTTTACTTTTGCGTTTTATTATCAAGTAGGAGATTTAGATTATTTTCATGTGTATTTAATAGATGGACGCTTTTACTTTTGCTTTTTACCTTACTCGTCCAATTTTTGCGGAATTTGCAAGAATGAGCGAGACAAATGTAAAAAAGCTATTTTTAAGTAATCATGTCTACACTGACACATTTACGATATAATTATTATACTACAGTAGAATTAACTCTTTCATAATCACACTTCAAAAAGAATTGGGCAATTGTTGCTTCCTATTACATAATACAAATTAGGTATCTTCAGTGTCATAGCTTTTGATTAAATAATTAAAACAGGATTTGGCAACTCAAGACAGAGACAAGAGATTTCCGCTACATTTTCAGTTATATTCATGCGTATATAGAAGTTTTATGTAATTATTTGTTTGGTTTGGTTACGCAACTGATATTCCTAAGTATGGTTAGATCACAGCTTTAATTTAAATATTTCTTCATATGGATTTTGGGAATTTTTCCATTTAAGATTTATAAACAATTGATTCGATGAATATACGTACCATGATATTTCTTTCTTTATCATCCTGTGTAGGAGTTATCTTAGAATACTATCAGTGCATAAGTGTTTAAGTTTATAGTACATTATCTGTGAGCTGCTGGAGTTTTTTCTTTTTTTCTTCGCATCATTCTTTGCTATATGCAAAGATTATCATCTACCTACCTATTTTACCTGCTAAAGAAAAACAAGACATCAAGAATCTTGAATCGTATCCTGCATCGCTCTTGCCATAATTTTCTTAGTAAGTAAGCCAAGATCGCAGTACACCTAAACTGCCTCCACATACCAAGTTTGTTACGTTACATAATAAAATATTATACATCTATCGTAAGTGGTAAGTCTAAGTAGCCAGTAGCACTGTGTGTAAATAAATCTAGCAAAGATACCTATACAACATTTAGGTACATAAATTTAATACTACTACTGTGTTTCACGCTTCATTGTTAAGGAAAATAATATGCAAGAATAATGACTCGAAGATATCAAATGGCAGATGTGTTTCTGCGTTTTGTACATACGTATAATATTTTATGTTGGTTGAAAACAATAAAAATCCTGGCAAGGTTTTGGCACTGCGGAATTGGCATTAGGTATGTATCTATCTATATGTACTGTGAACATCGGAAAATAAAATGCATCAAGTACAACAGTAGTACAAGTGTCTAAAAATGAAAAGTCTATATACTATCGTAAAGAGTAAATGTGGCAGTAACAAAGACAAAAACAGAATTGATCGCAAAAAATTTCATGCGTTTAATAATGGATGGGTGCAGAGTTGTAACTCAAGATAATAAAAGCGAGTTCAATTATGGAACCTCCATTAAATTCAGAATTGTCTTTTTCACCTCAACTCAAGATATCAATTAACATAATATTACCGTCATAAATCCAACTTTCAATTACGTTTAACTTTATGCTCCAAAATATTCAGGGAGATGATTTATGTAATAGGGATTAGGCATGTTAATAACTTTATGCTAAAACTTTAATATACAGAGATAGTATCAGTCAGTTACGTATAGTACCTATCATATGCTAATTTTATGCAACTTAAAAAGAGTTCCATTTAAATAAGAATTGTAAGAATAAGTATTGCAAGAATTGAATTGCAAATATTATTCGTGGAAATTGGATATTGACTTATTCAAGGGGGAATGGCTCACAAATGATTTTTTTAGTATGTACCTACATTTAGTCATTTTCGATGATTACTGATGAAGTACCCGTGTCTTGTCGTGTTCCTTATCATCTAATCTACAATCTCATCAAAATAGTTTCTGCGAATTTGACACGAATATGAAATTCACTTGAAATTCCTACTACTACACATACAGATTGAATCATTTCTAACTATGATAGAATTTACAGAGGAGCTTACTAATAACTTATTACTATTAACTTATTTGAAAGATCAAGTTAAACAATTAATCTTTATTGACATGTAACTTGGTTGCTTTCTGTCTGGGTACTGCTATTCTGTTCCCTTGCATTGTCTAGCTAATTATTATCTCGACTGTCTATCTTTATTACGTACATGTGCGTGTTATTGTGCAAGGCCATCTTCCCTCAACAATTTTTTAGACGTCCAAAACGTCTCTGTTTCTGTATCTATGCATATACTTATTTAATACAAGATCTGTACACATGCAGTGCAATTTTTTATTTTCGAACAGAATCATTAAGTTGCAGAATAGGTGTATAGGTACTATACGTGATAGCTGCTGTGCAAATATTTATATAGAATGCTTCGAATCAAGGTTTCATTTCCATGCACATACTTTACCAGGGTTTTGGAATGCTGGAAATCACCCCATTATTGCTTCAGTAATTTACTTGTGGGTATTAGTGTATGTATACGTAGTATATTGCTATAATGATATGCGGACCCTGAGAAATCAATCTTTTACTATATACCACAAATCAATTCAGTTTTAAAGTTGTTATTGAAAATCAGATGCTGTGTTGAAGTGAATAAACTCCATGGTTGAGTAAGCTCCTGCAGATGCCAATTCTTTATTCATTTTCCGTGCTACAAGGCTACGTTAACTAACACGTACTTATTCCAAGATATAAATAACATTTGATAATCAGTTCACTACGTCAATATTTTTTACATCGTGGCTTGAATAGACGCTATAATCATTGGAATCTTTTTCAGAGTGCCATAATAAGATCTTTACAACACCTTAAATATCTGCACAAAACAATTCGCTAATTCATATTTATACACTACATGTATCATTGCTATCACTGTAAGCAAGTCCATGGTCTTTATGAGTAAGTTTTATTTTGTAGGCAGTATCAAGTGGAAATATAAGTATATTGCTTGGCAGATTATAGTCATAGTCATACATAGGTACACCCATGACTTCAAACTTTTGTAGTACATGGGCTATTTCTTACATTGTATAAAAATGTATCTACAAGTACATCTTCAATCAATGTACACTTAAATCAATGGACATACCACATTTTTATATAGATATGAATATTTTATTTTATAACAATATACACAAATATTGTTGAAAATTTTAATATTTACTTAAATATCATAGGTATACTAATAACTGTTGAGTTAAAGACAGTGTAGAGCTACCTTGGATTATAACGCGTAGAAAATTAGCTTATGGTACATCACTCTACTTTTAGAAAGAGAATATTTTGTCCTCCCAACCAATATGCTATAGAATCTAAAAATTATATATAAGCTATGTTAAAATTGAAAGACCGTAAATTGTCGGTCAATTCTAAAATGTGTCAAAAATATTTGGTGACACTCAAAATGGGGAAAATAGACCCACAAGCATCTTTGGTAATGAATTAATTGTTGTTAACCCTCCTTTAAATATAAACTCGCATGATAATTGTATGAAGCATGTCGAAAGGTGTTATTACTGAATTTTTTGCTTAGTTAGTGACTTGCAGTTCTTTGTATTCCATGATTACATGAATAAAGTGGAAAAGCTGCATCGCTGCATGGCTACAATTGAAAGACACCTAACAGAGTAAAGTAAAGCCAGTGTACATAATTTAGAAACCTGTAAACTAAATCGGTGAAGTAGGCTGATGATCATTTAGTATGATCCTACAAGTCCTACATTACATTCTATTTTGAATACACAGGCCATAAGAATACTCTACATACTTAATTCTTGAAAAAAACATTGAAAATAGTAGACTTAATAAATTGTGTACAATTCCATCCGTATGTGACATAAATTACCCACACGTGAAAATTGCTCTACTATTTTCCAAATGTAGAAAACAAAATGCAGTTGACCATATCAATCTTGCAACTAGTTTTTTGTTCTATGAACTGGTTTATTTCTGTACATTTGTGTCATTACGTGTCCCCCTTGGTGCAAAACACTTCGGCATGTGTAATGATCAATCACATAGCAAATTCGTTTGACGTCATTTCATGACCCTCGTGGTGCCCACGCGTTGAAATGTAATGCAAACTTGTTGTAAATACTATTATTACTTGTAAAAAGCAATTAAGCAGAAAATTAAAATATTATTTGGTTAATTAATTGTATCAATTAGTGTTTTTGCTTCAAACAGCATGGGATATGTTTACCTGCCACTTTAGTACCTTTTATACACAATTACCTATACACACAACGCACACATGCTCCAATTCGTCTATATGTCTCTCTTATCTATGGACAGACTCGACAAACTGATTTAACTTTCATTATTTGGAGACGTGACGTAAGATTGTTTGCTCCCTGTAAAACAATTGTTAGCATAATGTGTGCTTATGAATGTAAATACACAGGACATCCACAGGTGATAATTATCTGCACTTATGCACAGGATATTTGTATTGTACTGATATAGTTTCCAAGATGCAAGGTACTAAAATTACATTACAATCAGTGACCTTTTGTACTTAATCTACTTAACGTGTATATATCCCTTCTTCATTACTTAATGTACTATGTGTACCTGGTTCAATAGTGCCGGCAACTTCATTGTGGTAATTCAAGGGAACATTATTACACAAGTAAATTCCACATACACAATGCCAATGTTACAGTTTAACATATTAATGACAATGCGTGCTCTGCTAAATGTACCAGTTAAGTAATTATATACATACGTAATGCAAAAGTATACAGATCATTAAACGCAGATATAAAATAATAATTTTTTGTGAAAAAGTGTTGTAGAATTAATTCTGTACGTGCTCGGCTAATTGATTACAGATTTACCTAAGTACAGTTACAAATTACAGTAACGTGAGACAATTGTGCACACAGATACAGAATATTTTTTGTAGTTACTTGTGGATTTGCTTATAATATGGTTTAGCATGCATGAATAATGACAACCTTACTATATTATTCGACATTATCTGAATGGACTATACGCATTATGCGGTTCTGGTAGGTTGTAAAAGTAAGATAGGTACTACTTGATATAGATATGACATATTCTATAGAATTTTCTTTCACACTTAATAGCATCTCTGATTTAAATAAATTGTATCATATGTAAGGTCAACCCCTGCTGTCGGTCATTTTGGCATAAAAATATGTTGATTGCAATAATTAACTGCAGAATGTATTAGATTTAGATTATGTATGAGATGACTGTGACCTGATTTCGATTTGATATTATAGACCGATTATAATATCGTGCGGTAGACTACATGTGGTCCAGTACGAGCTGACAATGAATGTGACGTTTCTGAATTCATGCGTCAGCATTTCATTACTGGCTGCTTACATTATTTGTATTATCCCTTTGTAAATTGTACTTTATAATGCACTTAGTAGAGTTGGTGTTACAACAACCTAACCGTACGTCATTCAGAGATAAATAGACAATGAAAATGTGTTTTGCTGATCGTTACATCACATGAACCAATAATAATTGTGTGCTTGTGCCGCTAATCTATTCTAACAATTAGCAAACCAAATCCATTCTCTGGAGACCGCTTATGAAAACTCCTACCAAGCAAAAAGCTTTTTACTTTCTTGTCAATTTGTATACACTTCCATTCAGTATACAAATTAAGATAGTAATACAGTTTTCGATTGCAGTGGGAATGGGAAATACTTGTCACATTATGAAATGAGACAAAATGCACAAACAAATACCACATGCATGATTGCATGGAAGAACGAAAGTCTCCACACTTCATTTGCCTTTGTAAATAAGAAATCCTTTGACAAAACGTCACAAAAGGTAACTGCCTTTGACAAAGTGCTTACTACAAGTATAGGAAAGTAATTGCAGACGCACTGAAGTTCATCACAGAATGTGCAATCCTACACAAACCACCATAACATACTTAAAAAAGTGAAATTCCACTCATTCTGGTTTAGCATATTGTGTCTGCATTTTATGGATTGAGTTTAGAAAGTGTATATATTTTCCAAATGCATTAAACTCATTATGTGTTCAATTCAAGTAATATTTTGATGTTCGCAAAACGAGACAAACAAATCAGTCATTTAAGGTCAAGAGCATTCAATATTTCATAGCCTCACTACGTGTACAGTCAATGAGTCAAGCTAAGCAGTCCAAGCTTCAACAAGCAAAATGTTTTAGATAGTAGTTAGTTAAATTATAGTTATTATATAAAATTGCCTATACCAAACCAAGTAAACCTTTAAACCGCTGAAACGATTGATGTCACTAAAGTACTTGTATTTATGTGTTTTCTATTATTGTTATTTGAACTTTTTACCTTAAATTGGAAATTATATTTATACAAACTTTTGTACTGGTTTATTATATAAGGACATGGAAACGTTTAGTAATTATATTGTCTACCGGTAAGAAAACGGCGGATTTTGGACCACTATATAGCAATCTGAACTTTTATTTATGTATGCATTAGGGATTGTTTATAATGTATGCAATTTAATTTGAATGCAATGTGCTAGATAATTTATACCTTATCCCTATTTCAATACAGGTTTAATGTTCAAACAAAGAGTACACTAAAGACATGCCATTTATGCACTGTACATTGTATTACAAATGTAAATCCTGTAAAATATTATATAGGTATACCGTTACCATCATATTAATGCAGACATTTTAATTAAGTGGTCGCATGACTTTTTGAACGCCACTGTGTATCCGTATTCTTCTTATGACGCAATTCATCTTATGGGTAATACGTAATCTTATTATTAACTACGCAAACATTAATGAAAGGCCATAATCAAGTTCTCTGCATATCTTCCAGTTTATTTCATAGCATGCTTTTTTAATTATTTTTATTTTATTAGCCTCTTCTTTCTTCATCATCTACTACAGATAAACTAACTCCTCTAATGTTAAGATAATACTTTTCATTATTGATGTCATTAAAGTATTAGCATCGGCAACGTGCTTTAGTATGTCTTAAATTAAACTTAAGTAGTGTACAACGGGACATGTGGATTTAGGGTCTTCGCTAAACTAATTATATCAGTAATACTATTTCAGTATTACTGCAATGTACAGTCGATGACATTCTGAATTGAATGCTCTTGCTCTGCTAATTCCCAGGCTCCAGGCATATAACATCATATAAATATAAATATACAATGTTTACTTCTGATTTGTCACAAAGTGCAAAACGTAATTGATATTTTTAGAAATTTTTGTTTAAATAAGCTATAAGTCAGCACGTGGTTGATGTACTGACTATTACAGTTTTCAAAAAAATCAGTAAGTCGTAAGTCGACTTGGACTTGACTAAATAAGTCATGCACACTTGCAATACCGTCACACTGATACACACTGATATACAATCTATACTGTCATGCAGTATTTATGCACTTAGCTTGTAGTAAGCATACAGAAACTCGTCAGAACTTTAGAAATTGTAATTCTATACAGTGTAATATGCACAATGTGTGTTCACAGTACACATGTACACAAAATAAAATGTTAATATACATTTGTACTTACATTCACCAACTAAACTCACCATTCATTCACTACCACCACCACGGTGTGACAGTTTTTAAGCTTTTCTTTTCATTACAGAATGCAACTACAAGATTTGTAATGTAGATGTAGCCTTCTACATAAAATGACTCTGTTACCTGCATTTTTATAAGCAGCGGAATGAGATGAAAGCCAACACAAAGCTATTTTTGAGTCATTTCACTTATGTCTCAATAACTTCAGCATGACATTACATGTTTCCATTTTCAATTATGAAGCTGCATTAGTATAGTGTAATCAAGGGTACAATACTACATGATGATGATATAAACTTGAAAAGCCCCAAATCTAAAAAAATGTTTGTTAGAATATTTGATGAGTAAACTGAACCCCTAGTTTAGTTTCTTTACTTTATTGCACTGTATTGCAAATTACGGAAACATACCTACATGGAAAAATTATGATATACTTTATATTTTTATCTATAGTGCAACTTTTTACACTCAATACACGCATATCCATATTGAAATGCAGATAAGCAAAGACAATTAGTTTTTTAGTGGTTGATGGTTTTATTCTTTCGAGGATTTCCTTTCAGGTATTTGTAGCTAAGGTTTGTCGTAGAAACATACATATATTATATATATATTTGTATCTCTACAGTCTAGAGCTTTATGTATAATCAGATTAGCTAAAATTGCTGTTAAACAAGCTTGGTTTTGGTTTTTGATACGATGATTGATACGTATGCAATACAGGGTAGGTATTAAGGTATTTTGTATAACTTGTTAATTGCCATAATTTTGATATTCATTACGTACTTTAATTATTACTCAAAATTTGATGGCATATGCAGTCTTATGAGGTGACGAAAGTCTTTACATATTATTTATGTATAAGTAATGGACATTCCAAATAATACCTTGCGCCTAAGCGCAATCATTCATTCATAAATAGCTTCTGAAATTAAGATTGGCGAAGTGAAGTACCAATAACGTGTGAAAGTGAAACTTTATGTCGTCGTCCCTATATATGGTAGTTGTCATATATTTGTCAAGCTTACACCAAAATGTTTGAAGTTATTATTTATCAAATTATCTTCAGCTCTTCCAAACTTTAATACTCAAGCAAATATGACATTAACATAAAGAATCACGATAATCACGAATATCATCAAAGTTTTGGCAAAGCAAATACTTAGTAGCATCGAGTTAACACCAAGTCTTATTGGATTAACACCGTCACTACTTTTGTTTCTGAACATAGAACAATTTTATGTACATTCCTACAGGTAACATATCTTTAAGACGCACAAACCTATTCGGAAAAGCTTCGCACAAAGAATCAGATGTTGTTTTTATGAAACTGAGAATAACTTTTGACATGAAATGAGATGGACAGTACTAGCAGCACTTCGAACAGCCATCACACTATTCTTTTCGGTATGTGTGAAAGGTGTGTAACGAGGTGTCAAAATGTCTCGTCCATTCCGTGCTGTGTGTTGGATGTAAGTTTGGAGCTTATGGATCCTGGTGTGAATTTAATTATCGGCTCGTATTTTTGGCCTGTCTATAATCCAATTTGGACTACTGTAAACCGGTTAATGACGATCATGCTGGTTAATGACGGCTTATTTTGCTCAGAGGGTGAGAAAAATTCTGTTTATCCATATCCAGAGTGGTCGGCTTTGTTGACGCCAAAACAACCGTCCTCCGTGATGCTTTGCATGGTATCTGTAAAAAAGTAATAATTAGTTTGCTATATTTGTAGTCAACATCACACGGCATCTTTGTGACATTTCATGACCTTCTATTGACATTTTTTACGTGGTCAACATAAAAAACATTCCTAATGCATTATTTACGACCGTCAGTTGTCGCATGATCTGAAATTACTTTGTCTCCTACAACTACAAATAAAAACAAAAACTTTTACAGACAAGTACTATACAATGTGCGTTTATTGCATTGGAGACTAAATAAATTAGCACAACTTTGAATCGTACATAAGCTGTAATGTGTATTTTGGTTAAGATCTTCTTTATATCAGTGAAATCACCTTCCCTTTTATGAACATTATAAACCTACGTCTACTTTCAATATGTTAGCAGGTTCTATATCTGTACTTGTACTTTTAGCAGTACAATTATGACGTACTACCTGAAATGACAAACGAGGAGTGTCATTGAGGCGTCAATTTTTTTAAATGTCTGTGTGTAATGTTTCTCATTAATTCACTTACTATAAAGAATTATACTACCATTGAATACAACGTCTAGTTAACAATACCTTTATTACTGTAGGTCTAGTGTGAATACATTTCGATTAGAGATGTCTAGCACTATAATTTAGCAATAATTAATTAATATTGATGATGTTCAGACAGTAGTTCGCCTGTATAAGAGTGCCATGCGTTAGTTCACAGGTGGAAATTACATGAATAGCTTTCAGCTATGCAAGTGCATGATATGTACCTATACGTTTCTTAAAGTTAAGTGTCACTGTGCCACGTAATAACTGCTATTACCTTTGTATGCCATGTAAGTGCCACATGCATCATTTACAACAGACAATGACAAAATCAATATGCAAGATAAGTTAGATAAGAATAATGATGACAAAAAGGTGTAAAATATGCCACGCCAAGATTTGTCTGTCTGTATAAGGAAAGACTCTACTGAAGACTAAATTTAAACAGAGATAGGATTAAAATGCAGTATGTGTAAGTGGATCGTCTCCAATTACTGAAGTTTAGTGTGTTTATTGCCTGTACGGTTTCTTTCTTGGATGTCATATCTATACTAATACATAGGAATTAGGGTGTTACCTCTCCATTCCCACGATAAGTTGGCTAGATACAATAATTTGTGTGTTCCTAAGCACAAATCATTTTTTAATGTGCATCTTCTATGTAGGTAACTTTGTACTGATTAAAGTTTCACATGTATCGATAGTCAACTGATGCTTAATGGGATGATTGAACTGAGAATCGTCTTTAAGTAATTAATTTTTGTGTAACCGCATTACGTTTTAGAAATTTTCTTCACTATTGTTAAAACTTAAGAATTTTAATATTAAACGCTTATTGAAAGTGGTAATTTAAAATGGATTAATGTTTAGAATTAATGTGCATTGTATCAGTCATATTTTACGTTTTGTTATAATGGGACATATGTGGGTGGGTGTATTTTCTTTAATAAAAATTTATAAGGCAATGTGTATTTTGTACAACAACCAAGCTTAATGACGTATGCTCTCTAAAAACTATGGTCACACTCTTGTACTCTTTATCTTCTACACGATTTGCTTATGAACAAAACTAACATGGGCATTTCATCATCGTAAAAATACTACCATTTACATGTAAAAACGGATGGCACATCGTAACCGAGGACTTTATCTGAGGAAGGAAGTGTATACTATTTGCGAATACACCGTAATAATATACATATGTAAATGCATTTATGTTTTTACCGTTAGTCAACATTCGGCTATCCAAAGCAACTACAATGGCTAGACAATTACTGTGAAAAGTTAACGAGACACAATGCCACATCCATAAGATAGTTACTAGTTACCACAAAAATTGCACTTTGTTTCCAACATTAACTAACTAAATTTTTCAACATGAACTTTTTAATCTTTTTCAGCAGTAGTAATTATGCTCTAACCTGAGTTGCATTCAGTGATGTGATTACAAAAAATTAATAAGGAAATATTAACGCGAGTTTTTACTAATTAAATTACAGCTTGACATTTTACATTGGTTCTCGCTTCTCACATTCATCATCACCAGAGCTAAAAGTTTTACAAGGACACAAATGTCCATGTTTACCATTATATTTAATCAACTGTTCTCCTGCTGATTGCTCCAAGCAAATTATTACTGCATTACACACGGATACATCCTTAATCCGTATAATATAGCGTAACCTTGATAATTAATTACTAATAAGTGATCCTGTTAATAAACTGAGCAAACTAATAATATTAATAATTGGCTATATTTGTTAATTATAATCGAATTAAATCATAGTAAATAGTTTCTACTATAAAGGCACGAATAAAATACTTAGTTGAAGTAAACCATGACACAGAAGAACAAAAAATTCTTTGCTATATCGTATTTGAACGACCACGCACGTACAATACATTGTGGGTATCTAATCTAATTGTGCATACACGTAATTCATTTATTGCTTTAACACACCTTCCATTCTCTTGTGTTAATTTACAGAAGCAGAGAGAGAGAGAGAGAACTCCTGACGGATGCACATCATTAGACTGAAATCTATATGAAAAGTCGAAGTGAAGGAAATTAGCCACAATAATCTGGAATCTAATCAAGTACAACATGACTTAGTACATGTAATAGACAGATCCATTCGTCCCACGACGCAATCGTTCATTAACGCAAGGAAGAATACCCTGTGTGCGATTCTCGCCCTATACATTTGCAGAAAGGTGGCTGAACTAAATGTTAACTAACTTGTGACGAATCGAATACGAACGTAAAAGTCTCATTCAAATTATCTGCTGCTTTATATGTGTTCAAAAAGCATTGAAGTCAAAGCATGCAGCAACATTCTATATCCTTCTTCACACTCCACACATTCACCATCTGCATTTGACCGTCATCATCATCATCACATAAACGTAGAAAAACGGTTAATAGTAAGTTTATACTTACGTACAATCTAGTCTACTACACATTATGCTTACACGAACAACAACGTCAAAATATTCTCTGCGATAATAATAATTAGGGAGCACTCACTCACTTTTAGCAGCAGTAATTATAAAGTTCAGAGAATTTCTTCAGTTGTGTATATAACAAGGCTCCTGTAAAACAGAACAACAACAAATCACATCAGACATCACACATACAGTACAGTAAACAGAAAAGAGTGTTGTAGTCACCTCATCATTAACATCATCATCATCTTTCGTATACGTAATAATAAAATATAAAAATTTCATTATAAGCAAAACAAAGAGCTGCTGTTATACGAGTAAGCTTTATTAGAACGAATCTACGACTACGACTTGGGAATACACATACACACGTTACATTCATAGTGTTAATTTCAGTTTGTAAGTTCAAGAAGATTCGTAATGGTCACACACACACGTCAATCAGTTCTATCGTTATCGAATCGACACATGCAAACTTTGCAGTTTAAACTGAAACATAAATAAAAGACACTCAACATGTTTTACTCTTTACTCGTTTACTCTTTCAGTCTTGTATAGATTTTCCGTGATGTGCATCATTGTCACAGTTTTTGTTTACACACAAAAGATACAACTTTTCTTCTGAATGTGAGTAACATAAAACCATTTCAGCTTCTTCAGCAGCAATCCTGATAGCAGTCAGTAAAGTTGTAGCATGAGAGAAATGTGACTTATTAGTACTTTACGATGACGTTAGTAAGTTAATGGCTCATTTGAAGTTCACAAGTACTGCTACCAAAACTCTTGTTATATATAATAGTATCCTTGATCCCTGATTCAAGATTTTGTGTATTTGTGCATACTCTCTGCGGATTAATGTAATATATGGTGTATATTATAGTAGGAGGAATGACATGAGATAGAGTCGTAATAAAGATAAAATACAGTAACTACCTATATTGTACCTACGAACGTCGTCATAAAATATTTCAGTTATCTCGTCAGATTCGTGATATCATCTTAAGTTTGCAATGAACCGAAGGAAAGGAACTTGTGAGATTATAAGTATAACTTGAACTTTCAATCTACAGTTAACCCTCTCCACTTTAAAAGCAATTGCGTATGTTTAGCTATTTTCTTGTGAGACTGCATGTGCAAAATGAGTCTGTAACGTGTGGGTAGAACTTTATAATACTTTCTCGAATACACCGCTAAAGTTTATAGATGGTATTATTGTGCATTTCCCAGAGTATTTATTATGTTCGTGAGAATTTCAAACTATAAGGATAAAGGAAGTTATGTAGTTTGTTCATTGTCTTTGAGAATTACTATAAGATTATGTTTTTGTTTCGTGTTTAGGCATTTGTCGTGTCGTCATTCAACATATCAAGTCATCATTTTATCATCAACAGCACTGAAATTCAATGCTCTTCAAGATAACAAGATTGTACAGTGCATGCAAATCTTCTGTGTGTTTTTGTACATTGCATGTGATGCGAAAGAGTCACAACATCAGTTTTCTCTGAATCCATTATGATCACTCCCTGCCATAATCGACAAGAACATGGATATCAAGATTCCGTTGATTCATTGATAAAATTATGTGGTCAGTTTGAGCATGATGCTTACCGTGAAAGCATGATATTACTCTCCCCACAAATTTGCGGATTTGGCTGTGTAAATTCCGGGAGAGAGAATACCTGCCTTACTTGCTACACGTTTTTCAAGCGGAACATCCGTTTTAACTCTTTCCCATCCATAAACACCCTTTATCAAAGTGCTGCAAGTGAATCATTCAGACGAAGTACACTCAATGTTGAAGTTAGCTTGCCAATTTCATAGTGAGCGAGACAATTTACATAAGGCATCTTCTAACAAGAACAATAATTATTATATTATTACCTACTATACAAAACTAGTTTTGACATATAGTGAGACTTTAACAATATAAATATTTGTATGTTTTTTACTGATAGAGTTTATACAAATTATATAGGTACTGCTACATACAAAGTTTGCTATTATTATACATGCACATACATAATATACTTTACGACATATACAACCTTTTACGAAGTAAAGTACCAAGCTCTGTGTCTCTGTCTTCGTCTGCCGTCTTTAGTTTACACCGCAAAACCACAAAGTTCTTTTCATTGCCATTTGTTTCAGGATAATAATTTTTCAATTATCTACGTGCGTAATATGTTTGCACAAAGTTGCTGTAAAAAGTTTACGGGAAACTGTGAGTGAATTTTACAACTGAATTTACATGAGGCAAACTAATATTTCCACAACATTACGAGATGAGCAACATCATAACTCATCGTGTTGTCTCATGTGTTTACTTTTTATAACTGGATCGTTTACAAACACAAATTGTAAATAATGTGCTACACATAAATATTTAATATATTCCATGCTTTTACCTTGTTGTATTCTATAATACCTGCTCCGTCAACTCTGGATTAGTATATGCAAAAGTTTATATAAGTTAAGTGCAAGCCTCACTTATCTTGATGACTTAATGTCAAGTGTCAAGTGTGCATTCAAGATTCAAGCAATAGTTTGGAGAAAATTGAATTATTATAGATAACTGCTAAATAGAAGACATCTTCATGTACCTGAGCACCAGAAATCACCATTCACTCTTACAGCGTCCCCACTCGCTCTACGAGAACATTTCTAGGACGACTGCGAGGATGAAAATAGACGATTTGATCTTTGCTATGAGTGACGACAATAATGAATTCTTGGAGGATACCAGTACCAATAATAGTTCAAGCAGCAAGTGTGGGAGTCATGAATCAGATGAAGGATGTTGTGTTATTACTCCGGCTGTTCAAGATTCTCAATCCATAAGGCGAGTTAAATCCACGCCAAATTTACTCCAGATCCCCAGTCCCATTCGTAATAGAAAACGGTCAGATGATTCTGCCGTAGGCAGTGCAGAAGAGTCAGATCTGAGTGACAAATCCAGCAGTGACAACTTTACAGGTAATTACCTCAAAACACGATGATGTTGCAACGTGCACGTGTCAGTCTATAAATAAAATCTTCTTTGTGTACTTTACCTTTTTTCTTACAAATTCTGTCCATTGTATGGGATTTACTACGTAATACAGTAATAGTATGTTACGTGTATATACGTAATGTAATAGTCATGCACGAGCAGAGATTATTTGCAACTTAAGACATCGCAATTTGTATGCAGGTTGTATAATGTTTCTGTAGAAAGATTCAATTAGAGTTTTTCTCGTATCTTTGATCTGACGCATTTCTTCGTGTTCTTTCACATTATCATATCTTTCCGTCTATTTATAAAGTGTGAGGTTGAATCCAATTTATCCATCATCGTCCTTGGTTTGGCTCATTTGTCTCGTTGCTACTGCATGATAATTTTTTTGCACTATTCAGTGTCGGAGCCAGTGGAACGTTTCATGCTGAATAATGCCAAACCACCGCAGGAAGATCCTCCGATGACGTTAACCGTAGGACGATTACTACGGCCACCTTCAGTAGTTGTTAGTGACCATGACCTGTGTCAAGAAGGTTATCAAACCTTTATCACTCTAGATGATCTGGATGCTGAGTTCAATCAGCAAAAGCAGAGAAGAAGACTTTCCGACTGTAGTACCTGCAGCTCCCTTAGTTTTAGCGATTCTGATTTCCCTATAAATACTCTTCAGCAGGAAGAAGAAACCGAAGAATTTCATGATGGCAGTGTAACTAAAAAGGTAAATCCAAAAATTAATTTCCTTGTACAACTGGAGTGAGATGTGTGGTATGTTATATGAGAATGAATGAACCTAAGCTGTGTTAAGTGTAATTATAAACTTTTTCTACCTATAGACTTATAGTAATATTTAAAAATTAATGATGCACCGTAGCAAGCAAAAAGCTATGACGTAAATACTAGTAAGCATGGCCTGGCTTTTCATCGTAAAATGTGTTTAGCAAAGTAAATTTTCGTAGCAGTATCTTAAATTTCATCACATTATCTGTATATTTAGCTTCCGCATTTATTAACCTTTCATGGTTTAAAACTCGCCATTGTTTTACTATTTTATTCGCATGGTCAAATTCACGCACGTGGAGGTGAGTGTAAATCTTTAACTATTACTATTTGTACAAGATAAAAATAATCGTTCCCCCTACTGTTAACGTAATACGTTTAAAGGGAAGGGTGTCCTCAGTTTGTAATATTACACAATAGACATTTACTAAACTCTGAAGAGATAATCCCGTCTCAAGCCGTGTCTTAATCTTAACTGCCCCTTTTACTTCTCTGGTATTCTGTTTACCTCTCTCCCAACAGGCTTTTAAATCAAGTCATATCTCTGAAAGAAGTCTCATAAAGTGTTCTACTAAACTAAAGGCATTTCAAGTTCAGATTAAATGTTATGTAAATTCAACAGGTCTTTCTTTCCTTGTGTGTGTATTCAGAACAGTTTTGTAATCAAACAAATGACATTTTATTGTTGAGCATTTTACATCGTTTCGTACAGCGTGATTTATATTTTTCACTTATCATTGCCAAATACTGAGCGAGAGATTTACAAATGATAAATGAGAACGTCTTAAATGCCTCCTTGTATGGTGCAACTCTAACTCTTTGTCGATGTTACCATTCTTTAAGGATATGGCATTACCAAAATGTATTTAATTTCACACAGTCTACTATGGTAGCATGTCTGTATACTTTTCATTAGTAATGTTATGTGTATAACATTCTACAACCAAGTAGGTAATTTGTTAGTGTGACAAACAAACACGACATTATTTGTACTTTTACAGTAACAATGTCAATAAGTAAGGCTGGCTGTGTTGCAGGTGCAGAGTACAAAATAACTGAATCCTGCAAAACAAAGTGGAACCACCTTACAGCAAAATTTGAATGTCAAAGTGTCTATATACCATCTATCAAATTACCTGTTTATATATTTCTATACATTCATGTAGTTAGTTACTTATTTTACTGTAAGCTTAGCATATCATTTATGTATTCACATCTGTATGTTCATCTGCAAGCACTGCTACAGTGTTATGTTCAAGTCCAAAGGCACAAAGGTGTAAACAAAGAAACAAAAAGACCTTTAATTACTGTTGTGTACAACCATTATAGCAAAATGATGTTAGGGCTAAAAATGAAAGTAAGTCAACTTGAAGGAAGAAAGGAAGGTGAATGAAAAGCAATTAGCTTTGACGATTTAATTTCTACTGTAGAATTTAAAAATGCGTTTCGTTACACCTGTATTAGAAGCTTAGCTCACAGAAAGTCCCTAAAACAAACCATTTTTATTCATTCATACTCTTTATACCATTGTGAACAAGTCAACTGTTATGTACATGTACTTATATACAAATATTCGTTTCTGTTGGTGGTAAATAGATTTTAGAGTAATATACAGTAAATTAAGAGATGTCCTTTGGACACTTTTTAGCTGTCACCGTCACCCCATAAGCTAATGAATTAATGTAGTTCTAAATGACACGTAGCATCTGCGAATAAGCTATCAATGGCACCCCACTCGTGTAAATTCTGATGCCTTGTTTGCTTTGTTATTGTAGTAATTGCAATTCTGATTATCTCGTTTGACAGTTAGACTGTACTTTACTGTACTCTCTATACTATGTGCACTGTTACAACGTGGAAGAATAATAATATAGCAGTGGAAATGCCATTATGGTGCGTTGGTTTTATATATGTGTACAGACAGAGAGAGAGAGAACTACTAGACGACAGAATTAATAGTGATTTGCATATTTTATTATAGTTTTATAAAGTTGTGTGTATAGATTGTTTGTGTGGATAGATTGTGTTCTGTTAACGACATAGATGAGGAAGATCGTCCTCGTTGATGTCCTTACATATTATACATATACCATAGCTCATGTACTAAATGCCTGAACATATTGTAAACACAAAACACGTATGCATTTGCATGGTGTGTATTTGTAACCAATATGTTTGGGAAAGTATATAAGTACTGTACCTTTTTTAACTTCTTATAATATACCTATGTGTTTTATTAGGTGTAGAATGGACAAAAGTCATAATAGGATAATCGTCAATCGTATAAGGTATAATAAAGTTATAAGTTCAATCGTTTGCTTCCTTTGCCACATTTGCATTTCGCATTTTTCAAGATGATAACAGAAGAATGGAGAGATATGAATGAACTACGCAGGAGTAGTAGTAGCAAGAGCAAAATAGCAACCTTTATTATTATCGTTGTACTTTCGGCAGTTTGTAAGGAGCAAAAGCTACTATAAACAGGCATAATGAATGGTAATGTTGAATGCACTATTTTATTTTATCAGTTTCCCAATATCAAAACTATCAAGAGTAATGTAAATGCAAATGAAAAGCTGAATTTGACTGTTTTCGATGGTTAATTTATTGAAATTGCCATTTTCGACCACCTTTACTACGTGAGTTAACTAGGTCATGTAAAGACATGTAAATGAAACCAGTCAGTCGAATCAAATGAATTGGCTGTAAAATATTACTTGACAACGGAAATTGGTATACCTGACTGGAAGAAGGTAGTCCATTTCTATTTAAACAACTGTCATTTATTACGTCTATGAATACTTACATCACTTGTTCAATTGCAATTGCAATCTACTTACTTTACTTACACATTATGCAAATCCAATAAAATTTAACTGCCACAACTAACAGCTCTACGTAATGGTTTTACGATTTAAATGTAAATGTACAAGCCACGTAGTAGCTACGCTTTTTCTCTAAGGACATAGCTATAGGCAGTAGCTGCAATAATATTCTATTATGATGTACACCGTATATTTATGGCTGCCAAATTCAGTTGTATCAACAAACGTGTATAGGTACTGATGAAAAACACCTACGTAGGTTGGTTTTCATAAAATCTACACGGAATACCTACACAGATAGATGGAAAACCATTTGTAAAGCCATTGAAACGTGTAACGTGTGGTTTGTGCCTGTTTTAATATTCAGACGATTTCTCTGTCACAAAATAAACAAATGAGAATTTTTATTTATGACCATTTATGTAGAAGAATGGTGTGGTTTTCACAAATTCTCTGAAGTTTGCATAAAGTATGGATTTAAATTAAAAGTAGGAAAGTTTAGACACAATCTACCAATTCGACTTTCGGTCGCACACGGTTGAATTGCACGCACTTTGTATAAAACACCTTGTTAAAATTAACTAGTCTGGCAGACTACAATAAGAAATTTCTATAACGAGAGTGAAATTTTATTTCACTCGAATACTAAAAGTCTTCCTAATTATCCCAGTGTAAAAAAATGAGTGTCAATAGCAGTTTAAATTTTTACAGTAGTAGTAACAATCAAAGCAGTTTACCTCGTTTTCATTTTCGATTACCTAAATTCAACCTGGCAGCCAAAATTAAACAGGTATGATATTTTTTACGATAATGCATGCATCATCGTTTGACTCTCTTTGACTTTCTGTCTCTTGTCGAATACCCACAAACGCATGTACATTATAAATTATACACAATTTTCTTGCGCTTCTGCTTTAACGGTCGTTGTATGCATCTTTTTTCTTTCTACAACCTTTTTTCCTTACATTTCATTTCTGAATAGTACTATGGTGAAGTGTGGGATTCTTTTTCAATAACATATTAAAAATTCTCACATTTTTTTCATTTGAACGATAGTTATCGTTGAAAACTTTCCTTCAGCTCCTTCTTATTCTTAACTACGACACACTCTGGCCGTTTAACCCTCATCAGACTTTTAAATCTGTTGTCTCTGTATTCTACGCTGTATTGTACGTGTAATTTATGTAGGATCAGTACCGGAGTGAGTGAGTGAATGAGTTTAGATTGAATATCATTACTTCTATACTCGTACACTACACCTACAACAAACAACGTCATGGCTTTCAATGTAATACATCTTTATGCCAAATTTGGAATTCTCTTCTATTGTGGCTGTCTTAGCATCCTTTTTCGTAAACTAGATTCAGGGTTATGTAGGTGTATATGGCCTGCGTGCATTGCATTATGTATGACGTATGACGTCTGCACTCTCTACGTAGTCCAAGTGTCTTAGACAGGCAGGCATATTTTATAAATGTAAAACTCTTACTTATAGTTAGTTCTGTGATAAATAAACATTTTGTTGTTTGTACTTTTAACTATCTTTGTATACTAACTCCTTGAAAACAGTTGACTGGGCTTGTGTTGTCCGTATTCCATATTGCCAGCTATAAAATCTCTCCTAGGGACATACCTGCTTACATAGACAAGTATTTTCAGAATGCCATAATCATGCATTCATCCTATATTTTTTCCCTACATGTTGTATTTATACACACATCTAAACAATATATTATCCTGAATGACGATATGCCTACGTAGATCCCATAGTCTTGCAATAAATCAAAATTTAGTTTGTTAACAGACTAAATGTAGACTAACAGACACCTGACACACGGAAAGTACGTAACTATCTGTACTTTCTGTACCTAAGAAATTACATCTGATTAGATACGGGTATACTGTAGTGTGTGTGTTTATTAAATAACAATTGTTACATGCAATTTAGCATGTACGAATTCAACAAAATGTTCAAGTATCTATTGAGTACACAGAAAGAGATAGTTTTACTGAAATTAGGAAACATTTTTGCTTAAATTGCGTCTTTCATTGTATTATCGATGATACGGACACTTTTAACATCTTTATCACCAGTTTACGATTTCATATTATTATGTATGCATTATGATTTTTAGTGACACAAACACTCCCACACATTTGAACGTAGTAAAATTCTCTTAGCGTAGAAATCTTATTTGCAAACAGTGCCGGAGGCAGGATGAGTTTAATTTTGTGTTTGTCTGGGGAAATAAAATTCGCTAAGTATTTTTGATTTGGCTCTTATAGACGGTTGGGTTTGGGTTGCTTATATGTATATAGAAATATCTGAGTCTTAGAGACAATTGGGCACTCATATGCGTCTAACTCCAACAAGTCATGTTGTTCAGTCATGATATTGACAGTATGCTTTTGGTATCATTTCAACTAGTGGAAATTGTAACTCTGCAGATTTTTAAATTGACTAAGCGAAATAATTCGAAAAATGTAATTAGAAAATCATGAATACTTACTACGCACTAACGCACTACGCTTGATGTGTTTACATTTCACATAGGTTGTAATAGTTTGAAAGTACTCTGTTGTTCTCTTTCTGTAAAAGTTTATCCCTTTTGCATAAATTTCAAGAGGTCTAGTCTATACTTACTTTTAGTCAGGTTTGTTAAGCAAATATTAAAATGTATGTTGTCCAAAACAAAATGACTTTTACATCACATCACTTACTTACATCGTTAGTCAGATTGAGATCTCAGATGTTTAATTAGTTCATAGCTGTTCCGTGCTCATCAGCACTATAAATTAATTCGCTGTTTATTTTGGTTTTATCTATTTTGATTATTAATTACGTTTATAAGCCACGTTGGGAATTAAGGACTCATTCCAATGTCAAGAAATATGCAGTTTTTTATCCTGAAGTATTTTACTATTCCTCATTTCGAATGTTTCTTGGGAAAGCGTGACACAACAGACGTTTTATTTACTTATCTTATCCTTACTCAGAGTCTACATTAACTAGAATTGCGGTACTTGAATTTTGCGGTAGTATGGATCTGCATTGCGTAAAAGGTCTGTTGCTGCCCTTTGTCTGTGTACGAGAAATGAAAAAAGAATGCAATCGGCAATTACACATTTGTTATTTATTCTATTTTATTTTTTGTTGCTTCCTGTTTGACGAAATAAAAAAACCTCCACAATCCACACACAGTAGAGATCGGTATGCAATCAAAAAGGTTATCGACTTAACCTGTCTCATATTTAACATCAAATGTCATAATATTTAACGTCTGGCTCCATTGTTTCTTTGATTAGATATAATCCATGCAATCAATCTGGCGTCCATCAATGCAATCCTTTGTTTTCCATCTGTATCTACATTTTTTTTGTTAGAAATTGTTAAATTGCAAAAGTGTTGTGAAAACTGCATGATCTGTATGTTACACGTTCTGTGTGCTACCGGTGGTACATGTACACACACATAAATATTTTGCGCACTAGAAAATCTTGCTTGTTATTTGCAGTAACATAATAATATTATGTAAGTTTTACCTGTGAGAATGACGCAAGCAAATTTAGCAAGTCAGTAGTACAGCTATAAATAACCGAGAACGAAAACAATTTAGAAAAAATACACATAGTATTGTTTATGGTAGATTGTTCATCGTTAATCTGCAAATTACCTTGCATAAATCTGTCAAAGTATTAAAAGTAGGATCATCATGCAAATATTTATAATTCGTTGTTTGCCATTCAGCTTTCAACAGATTTTAATTTTAACAGAGTCGAGTTTAAAAGAATGCTGATCTATTCCAAAGAAAAGTTTACTGCTCACGACTGTCTGTATCTATTGATTAATGTGTTGTCGAATGTATAAAGCATTAAATGTAAAAATACATACATTTTATTGGCAATTTCGATTTCATGTTATTAATCTGAGTAATTGACATTGGTGTTATCAGTCTTTTATCAGACTGTTACATTAGAAATGAGTATGAGAGCGTGATACACGCACAGTAAGTAACTTCAATGATGAATGCAAATAGCATCTTCTGAGCTATCAAATCTCTTTATCATTTAATATGATAATGATAACTATCTAGTAAATTGTATGTTCTGTTTGTAATAAAAGAGATATTAAGACATGTAAAGGTTAACATTGTGTATGTTTTGCTGTTTATTTTCCGCTCGATTAGCTAGCACCCATAAAAAAAGAAGTCGGAAGAGACAAGGAAGTTCAGGAAGTAAGCTCTGTTTGCATTTATTTCTAAATCTCTAATGCTTATGGACAAACATTGCAAAATATAAAATATATACACTCAAATGGAAATGGAGACCAACACACAGAACATATTATGCTCGGCTATAGACAACATAATTCTAATATGATAACGATTTGCCACATATATGTCCACATAGATTGATAGATATAATGTTCTAGACTTTATAAACACAGTAAATAGAAAAGCGAAATCACAAGAAGCATTTCCTGAACGATAACATATTAGGCTAAAATGACCTTCTCTCTTTGGTAAGGTAAAAGCCATGTTGTTTTGGTTTTCTGTGAAGTCATCACGAGAGGTTGGGCTTGGTTCTTTTCGTGTATTCCAAGGCATTCATCACAAACACACCATCATCGCATCATCACATTGTCTAACTAGCAGTAAAATATAAGGTTAAAGACGTATATATGTGGAAAAACATTCAAAGTGACATAACATAACTTGTGGACACAACACAAAGTGACAATACACCTCCACAATTAACATAGCTAATCAGATGACCAGTTATAATCTCACAGTCATTATGGCTTTTAGGATTCTTTGATGGTCACAAACTCAATTCAGCAAATATTTTACGCTTTATGAAATAGCAGACACATCATTAATACTACCATGAACCCAGCTTGTTTCATTATTTGTTTGTTTTCGCCTTGTTTCATGTCTTTTTAATGTACCACTCGAATAGATAATATTTATCATTAGGCAATAGTACACCATAATGATTGATAATGATGTGGCGCACTTAGATTTAGGTAATTATCTGTCTAATAATGAATATAGGTACCTATTTAAAAGTTAAAACCAACCAGTAACATTAAATAAGTCATAAGTGTATAGAGCAAAGGATAATATTTACCACGGGTATACCTACTACCTGATAGTACGCACATGTAAAGGCAGTTAGTTAAAAAGTGCTCTATATATTTGAAAAAAATCATGTAATGGAGAAAGTAATTATTATTCCATGAATCGCTTGAGCGTAATAAATCATTGCGGCTGCAATGCTCCTTCATATTTCTTACTGTGAATTCTTATGAATCAGAAAGCAAGTCTTGACAATTTCCGTAAATACTTTCAATCGTAGACTGAAGTACTTTAAGAGCTTTTGCCATTTCATGGCTATATATTGTGTGTATCTTGCGTATACATTTGTTACACTGCTGGCACATTGAAATTTTTTTCTGATGTTTGACCTCACTTCCAAATGTTTGTATAGGTATACCTATAACACGAATACATAAATACTTCTCTCTTTAATTTGGCTTTAGTATAGTAAAATTCTATCCGTTCACACAGAGTATATTAACAGTGTTAGTGTATAAAATAATGATAATAATATTTCTATTATTCCGTTTGTAATTATTACATGAAAGCCGAAGCATTGAGCTTTATATAATTATTTACATTATACCTATATGTACACCTATAATACAGATATCACAGTCATCATATAGGGTCTGAGGTTATAGACAAGACAAACCATTTAATTTCATTGTTGAGGGTCACACAAGACACAACTGCTAGTGCTGTATTATAATATATCGACCATAATATACGTAAATGAACTCTATAAGCAATTCTCAGTAGGTACATCCTGACATGTTGTTTTCTTACAGCATAAAAGTTTTTACACACGTACAAACACCAAACAAAGTGTCTATACCTTCCTAAAGAACTAAAAGTAGGTACTCTCCACTGTGTATTATCAGTAGACACTGATAACATATCTAGATGAGATCCTGAGTGCATGTGGATAACCCTAATGTTGTATCTTCGTTGACTTTATCGCTTTCCGTGGTTTCTAATGCTACTACTTACCTTTAGTTGGAAATAATTGGAGTTAAAGAAATTGCATAACACCTAGTATAATTTAATCAAGCAATAAATCAAGTATGGTAGTACACAGATACAGTAAGTAGGTACTTGACGATCCTGTCCATGTTGTAGTAGTTGTGCCATGATTTTAAATAATAGCTTCAGTAGTAGTTGTAGCCTATTCAACTATGCATGAAGATCAGGTCATCTGAACATGTGAGCCGGTAGACGATTATTCTTTTAGTAGTGTGGTTGTGTTATTTATGCGTGTTGGTGTGGTATTGTGTAGTTAGTAGCAATTTCTTATGCTGTTTCTTGTCTGTACAGCTTTTAATCCGTGTTGGTCCCATCATCATCGTCAACATCAGTATACAGTCAATTGAATGGTTGTCGTGTTGTAGAAAGTAGTTATAATAATTACTCACGAGATTCACGACTACTGTGAGACGACTGTGACAGACAGGCTTTTTGTGACTGAGCGAATGCCGATTTTTACTTAATGTCATACCCGCGTTAAATTTTCTACCTGTCTAGTACTGTTCTTGAATATATTATTATGAGACTGTGAGACTGTTAGAGTAACAATATGTACATGGCAGATGGAAACGCAATTTGATTATAGTAAATTATAAACGTGTTGGTTTTGGTGGATGAATTTACATGTAACATGCCAACAAAGACAAAAGGCTAATTTAAAACCAAGAGACAAATCAATATAATGCTTTAACTTACTTTCGTGTCAGTTCACTGTGAAAACTTGATTTTGAAAGCAGTCATCACAGAAAATAGTAAATCATATCTACATACTACACAGCAATTTCGATACAAGCTCTAGTAGCACTTTACTATATATTAACATAAAATACTTGTATTTCTAATAGTACCTGCTACCATTGAGATTTCTGTTTAGCTTTTGGCTACTATTTAATACATGAGGGCAAGCTGGAAAGAAATCTATTTTAATTGATGCGTTCATATTACTTATACACAGCAGAAAGTAGTTCTTTGGTGTAGTCAGTCAGTAGTGAAGCTTTTACTACTACTACTAGGTTATTCAGCTACTATCTGTACTCTACAATATTTAAATTCACACAAGTAATAATGACTACCTATAATATATACTGCCAATAAGTGTTGCGTGTATATACATATATAATATATTATTTACGTTGCAGCATATCTCTGGGATATTTCTTCGTAAATAAAGCTGTATGTTATAGTGGTTAGGATTTAATGATCTCGTACGAGTAAATTCAGCGGTATGTGTTCTTGAATAGTGAATAAGGAAAGAAAAAGCTAAGAAATATCGTATGTGTCTAGGTATTTAAAGTATTTATACATACTACAGGCAAAGTTAACTAACATGCATTCACATAATATACGTAGTTAATGTTATAATCCTTCTGTAAACTATAATGTAGCCACTTAACAACTTAACCTAAGCAAGGAACACGTATTCTTTTCTTATATATGTGCGTACATCAAAATTGCACAACCTACTACTACTACTATAGCGTGGTTGTGTATTTCTTTTCTTTAGAATAATGCTATAAGGTATTCCATTCAGATTAGTTAGCCCCAAGTCAGGTTTCTTTCGTATCTCTACATACATTAACTCCTCTGTAGGTACATACTACTACTATAAATGCAACATTATAATAAATAACTATTAAATAGGTATGGGTATGGGTATATGCGTAGAATATGTGCAATATACAGAATTAATATGGTTTAGTACATAAGCAAAGGTTATGTTAAAGTTAAAGGCAACAAAAACGGGGATGTATTGTGGATGTGAAATATCTAGGGAGGTTGTTGAGAAGAAATATCTCGCAGAATCGTTTGTAAACTACCACTATCTCTCTCTGTACAGTAAATTGTGAAAATGAAGGCTTAACAAGTAAAGAAGTGGAACTGGAACTGGAAGTAGTTGGAGCCTTGTTTGGTTTCAATCCTCTTCTTTGCCATTTACCATTTATGTATAGGAAAGACATTCTGGTCAAGTTCAGAGTCAGAGGATATTGCAGCAGATCCTTGGGAGTTGTATATGTCTTGTGTTGATGATCGTCCTACAATACCACTGTACATGGTGATTATTCAGTCTTTGTAGTAAAGTAGGCAGTCATTTCATTGCAGACACCACAGTATTGTGTGTTGTGTGTCAGAGAGAGTCTTTCAGATACAAATCATAAAAGTATAATATTATAACGTACATAAGTGATACATAGTAAGTGTTCCACTGAGAAGAATAAATGTAAGTAAGCCTAAGAGCTCTATGTGAGGTTCGGCTGTGGTAAAATAAGTATAAGAGATGTGTGCTAAGATTCAACACTTTATCCTAATGTTGGATTCACTTGGTTTGTAATTCTTCTTGGTTCTTTTCTTGTTCACTACGCTACAATTACACAGGCAAAGTAAAAATAAGTAATAGTTTTCTGACCAGAGCTATTTTATTTTACACCACCTTCATTTCATCATCGTTTCAGTTTCCAGTGTGTGTAAATGATATACTACGAGAGGAATTTTTTCCGTGGATAGTACATAGTTGTGTTTAAATTTAAGGTATTAATATACCTAATACGCTTATAGTGTGTTGATTATTATTAATTGTGTATTGTTGTTAAGTTAGTTTTGTGCGACGCATCTTCCCGGATTTCTTATCTACTTATCTACTTCTTCTAGTACTATATACGAGAGTACCAGATTTTTCTTATGTAAGCAGTTCATCCGACTGAGACTGACGGAACCATTGCCTACTTCTTCTTGGATTCTAATCTTTTCTTTGTTCTGCTCTGTCCGTTCAGATAATATTGTGGCAAATGAGATTCCGTCCTTCGTCTTCTGGCAAGTTTCTGTCTGTCTACAGTAACTAACAATTTTATTACATTCTTATCTGTAGTTTTCCCACTACGGAGTATTATTTAATTATTATCATCATACAGATGTATTTAAATAACCAGTTTTAGAATTGCGTTATTGCAGGTTATTTACTAATAGACTCACTCGGATTCTACTGTGACGACTACTAGGCAGTCAAGATGTGTATCGTACAGTACGTCATCTTTTAAAGGTTACTACTATTCGAAATATTATCGCCTAACTTGTTTACTCAAGTTTATGAACTGCAAAACATTTCATAAGTTATGGCAAACTGTGATTTTCCTCATACTAACAGATTCTGCAGGACTGTCGAATCTACATGTCTCATTTTTAACATTCATATTAGTTCGCGTTTGTATGTTAACCCCATTTCCAAACAAAAATCACAGTTTTGTATGCAAAAACACTGCTACTATGTTTATACATATGAAGATAGATGTTAAACAGTTTTGTCAAATATTTATAGAATTAGCAAGGTAATGTTTTACTATGTGCCAATTTTTTCACTTTCAAAAGGCTGCCTAGAGCATATACAATTTTGGATTTGCAATCGACCAATGTTTACATTATCTATTTCGCATACCCGAAATCTAGTACTCTATTTATACTATTATCATGTAAGCTACTGCGTAGTCTCATCTCAAGTCTCAAGTGTCAATATTTGAGAGTAGTAAACCAGCTTATCTATGGACATACAAAAAAATTCCATGTACTAAAATTATGTAAATTATAAATGTAATCTCCTGCCAGATGCATGGTGACTTACAGATTGACGAAGAACATAATTATTGCATCATTTTATAGAAAATGAGATTCCTTGTCAGTTATTGGAATAATAATGTGCAAAATGTGCATGATTTGTCTTTAGTGTAAGTAATGCGTACTAAAATACTTAAGTAGGTGATTACTGCTTATACTGATACACATTACATTAGTATAACATGATTAAATAGAAAAAAAACATGCAAGTTTGTTTTGCCATTTTTGCTGTACTACTAATAGGATGAAGGCATGTAATTACAAACGGACAACTTTCATTATCTATATCCTTACCTATAATATTGTTATCACTTGAATAGTCATTAGAGGAGTCACAGGAGTCACTCAATTAAAAGGAGTGTACGAGTTAATGAGATTCTCAAATCAACAAAGTTCGAACTCGACAGTCGACACCGCCGTCCATCGTTGTTGTCGTTGTTGTCGTTGTGATTATTTGTGTTTTGATGTCAATGTCATGTACAACGACTATTAACTTCTGACGTTTGTTTTTGAGACTGTTATTTTACAACTTGTAGCATATGGCATCTAATAACAAGGCAAATAAGTAAGAATAAGTTTAGGTACATTATTATAGGGAAATTTTGCGTAGCTACTATCTGTAAAGCAAAATACAAGTGATAATTGCTGCCGCATAGAGTTAGCCACAAATAGAAAAACCAATATTGTTAACGCAAACCTTTACCATGCTGTTTGCAGGTCTACAACACGCAGACTGTGGTTAAGTTAAAGTATAATCTTATCTTCAGGAGTAGGTAATGTAAAAAAGTTGTTGTACGATACGAGCAAACTAATTTGATAAGAAGCATAACTGCTTTACAATACACCTACATTATATTGCGGATAATTGACATCTTGCGTGTACATAATTTATTTATGTAAAACTTGCATACTCAAGCAAAAGATATACTAATATAATAAATGCGACTAATAATAAAGATATAATATGTATGTATACACACACTTGAGAAACATTTCAAGTGTATCTATATAGGCAGAAGTAAAAAGACTATAATAATATGACCCTACTTGAGAATGGTTTGTGAAGCTTAATTGCATAAAAGGGATGTGTGATAAAAGCAGCTTGAACTTATATGAACATGATTACTATTTGAAAATGATTGGCTTAGCTGAAAATAGCAAACTGTTTGCGGAGTATGTTACATAATATGATTGTGTGTTTAATTATAACTTTATTTAGCTTGAACTACAAACCTTCTTTGAAGCAATACAGGAAAACCGAATTTATTGCTCTATATAATTCAGGTCTTTACTTTTGCCCTTAGTTTTACAATAAAACTACAATAAAAGATATTTTGTGGCCTTAGTCCGCTTCTGGTATGTCAACAGTCCCTGTGGTTCTGGTTCTTTTGTAATACTTATTTTTACCACACTTCAGTTCTTGGCTTATACTATGAACGTTAAGTACGATCCTATCGCATCAGTTTTCACCATTTGTTGCCTGTATTGTTAGTAAAGCTCTTTTGTAAAGCAAAAAGTATAAACGCAATAAAAATAAATAAAAGTAGCATAAAGTGTAGATAGCATATATCCTGTTATATAAAAGATGATGCCGACAAAACAACTAATTGAACACAAGGCAGCAGTAGAAAGGGAAATTGGTGTAATTGTCCAGCAATTATCTATCATTAAATTATCATTATCATATGAATATTCTACAAGCGTAAAAATTAAAACCATTGGAACCCACGAAAACCAGTAGCGAATTAGAAATTTTTTAATAGTAAAAATTTTCCCATTCCACCATAAATTGTGCAAAATAATCAAATGTGTCCCAATGTACCATGTATTGTACCACTTTACTTCTTTCGAAATTTTGAATTCACATTTGTGGTTTACGGGGCTGCCTGCTATCGTACGCAGATAGATTGACAGACTAACAGAGATACTGAATCCATACAGTAGCTTTGCTACTGACAAATAAACGCTTATGTTTCTCCACGTTCCAAGAAGATGCGTTAGATTATAATTTGAGATGCGAGCATTCAGTTTCTTTAATTTCCTATGCAAGTAAAAATTAGACTTAATATGTTTCATGTACATTCTGTACACTAATCACATGCGGTTGCATGAATGCAAATTAGTACACGGTAAAATTATTCACTTTGGTCCTACCCACAGAATGGCAAGGTGTATATTTTTTGTGTAGAGATGAGATCGACAGAACGATGATTTTTAGTTATTCATATAACTTTAGTCTTATGCCTAGTTACACAGATGTTTTTTACTCTACATAAACCTAAAACAACCAACAAAAATCAATTACAATTCGCACGCTCCACTTATTCATGTATGCTAATTCTAAAAGTTCGAAGTTAGTCAGACTGGTTTCATGGAGGGAGATTACAGATTTTATTACATTCCTATGATTGGAAACCTCTAAAATCATATTTTTATTGCATCTGCCTTAATATTTTCCCAGTATGATACCGCATAGAGCAGAGATTCTCACCGTATATGTATATAAGTATTTAATTTAACTGTGTGCATAACTCACTCGTTTTCAATACAGATATTTAGGCAATGCATATGGTTAAATAGTTAAATTAAATCCTAGTCAGTAAAGATTGCGAGAATCATAGATTGGACGGAGTATTTGGACAAATATACCCACCTTTACAAATAGCGCATGTACAGAGAGCCGAGTGCGGTGTGGTCTGTGGATGATCGTAAAGCATGATAAATTCAACACCAGTTTTGTGTTAATGATAGTAATGCTTTAGTTTTTCTCGTATAGTTTCGCCAGGATTGCGAGATGATCATGATGATGATGCTAGAAGATGGGATGATGATGAGGGAGTAGTATGAGAATGGAAACTATTTACTTATACTTCTACTGATATGCATTACAATAGGGATGTCGATGTGTAGGGTTTAGTTTACTCTGGAAGTAACAAAAGCTGTGTGTAGTATTATTTATCTGCACAATACAATGCTGGTCTCATGTAAAATGTACATAAAACATCTCCATATCCCATACTGATACATTACATGCACTCTCCTATCGGTCGGGCTGTACTTTACTGTAGTTTTTATGATAATGCCAGCAACAACAGAGGCAGAAGAATTGCATACTCACTTTTAATATAATACAATACATTAATAATAAAGATTATACATACAGTAGATGAGTGGTGGATCCACGTAGGGTTGTGTGTTGGTTGTAATTTTGTAATGGTGATGAGTATGGTCTAACTAGAGAAAAAGGGTATGTGGTTAAAGTGCTGTGTTGTACATTATGCAAATACAGATTACTTAACTGAAAAGCAGAGTTGAAGCTTATTATGATGGTTTGCTTTTAGTTAGTTGTAGTCGAGTCGTAACCGTGACCGGATGTCTGTTTGTCTTTTTGCATTGACGTCAATCGATTTGTATTATACAGATATTATAGCATTGTTTCCCTACAGAATTGTGTTTCACTTTTCGACTTGGTTCAAATACTTCTTTTCAGTTATAGCAGTTTCACTACACTTAACAGTTGTGCTTTTGTGTCTCCACTATAAAGTTTCGACTCCCCTGCCTGCTCTTTTCATTAAGAGGATTATTATTGTGTTGTGTGTGCATGAAAATGTATTGGTAATACGCAAACAGAAAAGGCAATCCAACTGCAATTACTTATTGTGAACCTTACTAATGTGAATCCAGCACACGTGTTGTATTATACTATTACATTGCGTACTTCTCCTAATAAATGTTCGAGTAATAATAATATTAAAGTTATGCGATGAATTGTTATCAACTTGGTTAATGGTCTTGTGCTATTGTGTATAGACCACATATACAGAATAAAGTGTATTGGGAAGTTCATATTTAGATGGACAACCTTGTGCCTGTGGTTGCAGATTATAATATTTTTCGTCCATTCTTTCCCTACAAGGAATGTCAACTTGAGTCTGTCTGATTGAAACTTCTATATTCAGTTAAGACATTAACAAAGTATACATACTGATTATATATTACCTTTATATGGAAATATGGAGGCTGTAATGTACACTGCAAACATTCACAAGACAAACTTAATTGATTAGAGAACAGATTAGCATCTATGTTAAAAACATTAATCCATGTGGAATGCTCATGTCTCTGTATGTTCCGCTCATACTCGTTTCTACACACACTTAAGAAGATGGGAACGAGAGATATAGCACACATGACATAATTTCTGAAAATAATCTAAGTGGTTTACCAAATGTGTTTAGGAAAAGGTGTTAAAACCCCAAACAGTGTTTGTACACTCTATGAAGCGGAATCTGACAATAAAGTTGTTACATTCATAGGCATTTCCATCATCGAACAGAGTACAATATCACAGTAAAAGTTTACAACATTAATAACAATAAATACGTACTACGTATGTATTATTGTCTTACTATTACACGATTTACGTATGCAACGAGTAAAAACCGCGAACAGAACTTTTGCAAGTTGACTTGTTCTGTCTGTGTCTAAGTACATATCACTCACCAGAACCAGAGGGAGAAGAGAGCCGCCTTTTCCGTCGTTTTATCTACTGTGTGAGTGATTTGAAAAGATACATACGTTATACACACAATTCACATGAGATTGAATTGCAGAGAGAATGAATTCTTATTTGATCTGACACCGTGAACCGCACCGGTGACGGTGAGTGAAGGTTTCCATATCTGCTGCAAAGTTGATTCATCGAATCATTAATAAATACGATTGCCTCTTTACTCTCAGAGGAAATACAATCTCCGTCTATATATAACTGTACTACTCCACTGCCACCACCACCACCACCTGTGATTGCTTATCTTGTATGGATGGATTACCTCTGTAAGCTCTGTAAAAGCCCAAAGTACATAAAATACTTTACAATTACAAGATACATGGTAGTGGCCATAAATTACTATCATTAACAGAGCAGACCTAGTAAATCACTATCATATCTGAACTTATACTTAAACAACTCACTAACACGACGACTGTGACTCAATTCACCTGCTACTGCGAGTTCCTGTATAATAATTCACATCAGATGACGATGGATAGTAAATGTACTTACTTGTCATACTTGTCTCATCGTATCATCGTCGTGTCCTACGGAACGAATTATTATAAATAAACGGAAACGCTCTTCTGGTCGAAGTACATTTGCATCACAATCTCTAAAGGTAAATAGATAGAATCAAGTCAAATCACACAGTGACGCATGAGAGAGTGCGATAGGATAATTTTTCAGCGTTATGCATTGTACTTGTCCTAGTATTCTCCACCACATACAGAGATATTCTATCTGTATCTATTAGGAAACTTTGAAACGAGATACATGGGTGAATTGATCTCGCTGTGTGAAAGTTGTACAGAGACAGACGCAGGTCAAAGTCAAAAGAGTGATACTATACGATGATAAGTTGATGAAAAACAGTTTGTCTTATGCTACAACTCTATACTACTACGATCGACTACTACCTCTACTGAAATACAGTTATTTTTTGTTGTGTGCATTTATATTTTCAAATCGAGATACATTTTTATTACCAAACACTTGTTATTCTTTCAGTGAGTGACACTGATGTGACTTTTCCCCTATCCTCGCGATTTAAACGTGAAATATCTTGGCTTTCGCAGCAAGAGAGACTCAGCGTAGACTTTTGTTGAGTTGAGGTTGCTTGATCTTCTTCTGTCATTCTGATTCTCGGAATTCGTGAAAAGGTGTTAGCGTCATTTGTCGACATGAGTGTAGATTACGAAACGTTTCTCGTTGACATCAAAGTCGCAACGGAGTATGGCGACCCCTCTAGTGACGATCTTAGCACTGATTGGGACACGGATGACTCGGAACCATCTCCTAATAAATCAAAGGCAATTAGTTATTTATTAAATACTACAATTTCTATTGTCCCTCATAAATAAGACAATAGTTTTAAATGCAGATCACATAATTTCATTAAGATTCAACCACCTTTTCCTTGTCATTTGTTGCCTGTATATTTGTTTGTATTGTTTTGTAATATAGATCCTTTTAAATAATTGCTATGAATGAATGAATGAGATTTTTCATATGGGGATGTATACGGGGCATTGGGCCGGAAGTGAGCATGGGAGCTAATGGGATTGTTTTGGAATGTTTACAGACGTCTCGGTGGCGGACAATTAGGACTATAGTTCATCAATTGACACCTTTTATTCAGACATATAAAAAGCAGCGCTATCCATGGGTCCAGCTTGCTGGTCATCAAGGCAACTTCAAACCAGGGGGGCAGCCAGGCACTATTCTCAAAAAATTTTGTGCCAAGGAAAAAGAAGCTTTTGAATTTCTCATGAAGGATGAACTCAAACCATTTGTGCCACAGTATTATGGAATTGCTCATGAGGTGGTGGAAAATGGTGGTAAGATAAAAAAACAATCGCAAAAACTACACCACAGACACAAGCCTACAGTTTATACACAGAAAATGCGGCGCAATACATGACTCTGGAATTTCTAACACATTTCTACATTTTGTAGGTCTATTAGAGTTTATCCAGCTTGAAGATCTTTTGGGCCAGTTCACATATCCTTGCGTTATGGATTGTAAACTGGGAGTTCGAACCTACCTGGAGGAAGAACTTCTCAAAGCCAAAGAAAAGCCTAAGCTTAGAAAAGACATGTACGATAAAATGTGTCAAATTGATAAAGGAGCCCCAACGATGGAGGAGCACAATATGCGAGGTGTTACGAAACCTAGGTATGCAACAGATAACTTTTCCTGCCCAATATTTAAACGATTCATTGTTATAGTTAGTAAATTGTGCTTTTGTATTACACTCCTTCCTTATGAATGACGTACTGAAAGTTTAATTTTGTTTAGGACAATGAACACATTCTTTAAACGTTTCTCATATGTAGTATACTCATGCATAGTATTAATTCAAGAGGTCGGTTTGTTTGCAGTGTCGAATTATTGCTAAATCAAAAAAGCACAATTACTATTCACTACTCTGAATATTTTATAAGCATATAAATGCTATAGATATAAATAGAAAACATTTAGCAGTTAACAATTGTTTTCTGCTTTTGTGCATGTTTGTGCATAAAAGAACCTTGCTTGAGAAAACACACGTGAGACAATATTCTCGTTACCTAATCTTATGCCATATTTTATTTTATCGTTGTTGCAAATCGTATAATTTACATAAAGGTACGAAGCACATTATTGCCTAACGTGAATGGTTCTAAATCTAAATACAAACGCATAAAAAGCAAAGAGTTCATGGAGCAGTTGTGGTGTGACATAGTTACATTTTAATACCTAATTGCGTGACTTTGATAATATTGTTTGTGCACAGGTATATGGTGTGGAGAGAGACTATTTCCACGACTTCAACTTTTGGGTTTCGGATAGAAGGTGTTCGCAGAAGTGATGGATCTTCCTCAAAGGACTATAAAACTACAAGGTCTGAAGAGCAAGTCAAAGAGGCATTTAATTCTTTTCTTGATGGATTTACTCACGTCATTCAACAGTACTTGGACAGACTGTATGCACTAAAAAGAGCACTCTCAAAGTCACAATTTTTCGCTACACACGAGGTGAATTGACATGAAAACTTATTTACTCAACTCTTAATTAAAATGATTTCCTCTACTTGCATTTCCTAGATAAATAATCATAATATGTAGTAGGAAGAGTGTGTTAAACCATAGCTCCCTAGATTCACTACTCACTCGAGTTCGCCCTGGTTAAACCCATACACAGCTCATAGCAGTATTTCATTCTATACAAAAACTAAAGCCAGCTGGTAATGCATAGACTTTAGACTTAAGTAAGTATATAGATCCAGTTTCCAGTATTACTACACCATTACATGATACGGGTTTGATATTCGATACTACTATGATACACATCATTGTGCTGGAGAATATTTTACAATGAATAATATTTCTACCGTCTGTAACATACAAATACTTCCCATTTGGATGTGTATGGAATAATATTACGTGAAGGGCACATAACATAGCATGAGTAACCAGTACCAGTAGTACCTGTAATTTTATTCATACATTAAAGTTAATAAGTAGCAAGTTCGTTCGTAATAATTGAGTATGGAAATAAACCAAAAGAATGACTCACATTCAAAGCACTAATGGCATGTATTTATTAGCAACAGTATGAATTCAGTATGCATCTTTACTTTGTTAGTGTATTTGCACTAATACCAGTTCACGTGGATGTGAACTATTTTCTTTTAGTTGGTTGGTACTTAGCAAAAACATTCTTACTGCTTTGTGTGTAGTCAAGAATCTCATTATCATAATAAGGGTGTTATCATGAAGTCCATAGTAGTAGGTATTAAAGAATTCCTACTCTTCTAAATGATTGTGGTTACAATGTCAATATCTGCAGATGTGATTACTATTAATTTATGTATAGAGTAATCACATAATTAGATTAGTCTATTGTTAAACAGTGAATTAAAGAAGTGATATTTCAATTCTTACTGCTAAATCTTGTGAGCTACAAATAAATAATTAGTATTAGTGTAACTAGGTAAGTAGGTAGTTTCAGCTTCATTGATTTTAGCCAGTTTATGTAAGCTAAAAAAACTGTTAATTATTAAAGTACCTACTAATCCGCATGCAAACTTCAGTAAGTTTGCTGTAATCATTTACCAATGCATCACTATCATTACGTAAATAGAATTAAACAGAGGTCAGGATATTTTGGTTTTTAATTATCAAGTACCGGTTTGTTGCTAGCTTATTCGGGATTCATCTGAAAATAATTTTATAAGTAGTAGGTGATACAATGGTAGTAAGTAGGGGTTTGTATGTAATTAAAATGTCATGCGATGGACTGTGGGTTAAATATATTGCATGTGTATGTAAATGGTTTGTTTAATTTTGTATATGATTTGATTTGATTGCAGGTAATAGGAAGTTCTCTTTTATTTGTACACGACTCTACGAAAGCTTCTCTGTGGATGATAGATTTTGCAAAAACATGTCCACTCCCCGAAGGAATTTCTCCTATAAGTCACGACAAACCATGGTCGGTTGGCAATCACGAAGATGGCTACCTCATTGGTCTTAATAATCTCATTAAAATATTTGAAGACATGCTGAAAATAGAGCAGCAGAAATAGCTATATTAGATACAATTATATAAATATATTATTATTACATACAACAAACAGTTTAGTATAAAGTGTGACAATAAATGTGGAGGAATCTTCAACGGATATTATATGATAACTATAATTAGAGCAACATAGTTTTACAAAGTTTCAAAATGTATTTTCTGTCGTAAGATAAGGCTGTAACATCCGATCCGACTTAGAAGGATTCTCTGAAACATTTTTGCTAAAAAATTATTCCAACGAAAACATTCAAGTGCTGCCATGTGAGACGCGTGTACTCTGTGGATCTTACAAACGTTTCGTATAATATTATTACCTAATAATACCTACATTATTACAGCTTACTAATTGCCTACCTCCTATCCTAGTATATTTATTAATTTTTTGCAAACTACAAACTGTTGGTCGTGCGTTTATACGTTATAGCTAAACCGTTTAAGTAAAACTCATAATATACACAGGACTCGTATTTATTGTATTGTCAATCTATATTACGTAACTTTTCATTTATTTACGATGATGATGCTATTGTTAAAAAGTAAAGTAAAAGTAATGTATATTTTCAAAAATTGTAAAATTATAAGAAAATGACACTGGCAGACGCTAATAGATATCACTTCACAACATTTTACATATAGAAATTATACATTGACCTATCTTTTTCACTTCATCTCAATTTGTATTGTTTTTGAACTGATGTGAAACATTTATTAACATTTCCCTTTTGTAATTGAAAAAGTACAAGGTTTATTTGGTGTATATTGAAGTACCAACATTGAACTAAATGTTGGTGAATATTATATGTAATAAAATTTGTAAGCTAATGAAACGTAAAATATATTTATGTAAATGAAATGACGATGACGGATTTGATAAAATCATGCGTATGAGCATAAAGTAATAATTCGGATTGTATATTTTATTCTAAAACGAATAATTGTAAGTTTTGAATATCAACCATATAACTTAAGTGTAAACTTATGGTTTATATTGAAATTAAAGAATGGTTATTTACATTTTTGATTCAAATCATCCATACCTACATACATGTTCATGGCGTTTTGTATCATTTTGAATCGTTCAGAATCCAAAAGCAAATAAGAACGGAAAGACGACACAAAATACGTAAGGAAGACTTCTTGGAAGACCATTAAAATAGTCAATAAAAAGGACAACCCGAAAATACAGTCTCATCTTCTCAATCTTAAGCATAGCGAATTAAAAATTAGGGATAATTCAACAATATTAAATACAAGTACTACTATGAAGCAATTAGGGCAATTACCCTTTCAAACACAACTTGCACTTGCATGTTATGCTGTAAAATGTTTATACCTAGATGTGGAGCGGATTTATAAGTTTGGAATTTAACTTAAAGCACATAATATTCAGTTGCTGTTGCCACTGTGGATAACCTGAGAATATTCTAAGAAATTCAAAGGATGAATTTAAACATGCAAATGAGAATTGCAGATTTTGACTAGCTTTGTAAATTAGATTACAAAGTTTACCCGAATAAGTCAAATAAATAAGTTATGTAATCACTAACTGTACATATTATAATGTATAATTTGTAGTATAATTATTTCATGTATGAATAGAATTATTCATATATGTACATGAAATAAGTAAAGCTGTTGCTTGTTTGTACTCACTTGGAGATGGATTCTTGTAAAAAGTCAAATTTCGGGGACTAGAAAAATTAACTTGTGCATGAATTGAATATCTGACTTTTTCAAACGACGATATAAAAAACATCATCAATAGTAATCTACTCAATCCTCAATGAATCATGAAATGACTGAAATGAGGAATACATCCGAAGATTTACTGCAATATTAGAGAAAGAAAATGGACGAGACACTGTCGACAGAGCTACACATAAGAAGAACATAAGATCAGACTTGAAATGAAACCAGTGAAAAATCTCATCTACTATTTATTAAAAATCCTCGATTATCCCCGTTGTAATGAAATCATATACCTGTCTGCAACCTGCATTTTCTCGTTAGTGTTGTAAGATTTATCTGCAAAAATAAATCGAATCTTTCTCCTTCAAATGTTTAGTTAATATTTTATGATAAACACATTAATCTAAAATGATCTTTCCTGTTGTTTTGCGTGTTCACTAAAACATGAAATACTATGAATCACCTCCTCAGGAAATTTGCCTATATACATCCACAAATGGATACCGGATCAACAAATAGCAGTTAAAACGTCATAAAATGCTTCATAAACAACGATCATGATTACAGAATGGCATGACGCACTTAATAGACTTTATAGTGTTCTGACGCTTACGTAACACTAGATAACTATGCGGTTTAAAAAGCAACACACCCACACAGGAAATCCGGAAACCAATACATCCTAAGACGGGGAATCTGAACATGAACACCTTGCCTATAGCTATCCCCACCGAAATCCATGTAGGTTTAGTCTAGCAGTGTTTACGTAAATGCATGTGAACAAAATAATGAAATAGCTTAAAAAATCATTCATTCACGTGGAAATTGGAATAGTATTCCAAATTCCAGTGACTTTTGTTGTCACAAAAACGCAAAGCCCAGAAATCTGGAACAGACTGTTCCTGTGTCACGGTCACACACAATACACAAAATCATACATAAAATTCCCCTTTGTTCAGATTGCTGTCCTTGAAAGTTGGACACGAACTTATGTTCACCTGGTATAAACACACACATAGAAATAAAAGTAAATATACATCATGAGGATTTTACACACAACTTACAGGCAAGGTTAATAGAAATAATATACTGAGACACACAACAGGTATATTTCTTTCTAGACTACTAAACTAGAGATATGAACTATGAACATTTCATTCATGTAAAACTCAGTGTTGTGTATGATACAGGTAAAGTTATATATTTTATGTCTTTCATACCTTTAACGGGTACCTTACCTTAATAATTAAGGTGCGTATAGTATATAAGAATTATATACATAAAGATCCTTATTCTCTTCTGATGGACTACCTATATATACCTATATAATATTAATATACTCGTTTCTTTCTTAAGCATTAAATTGCATAGAAGAATTGCGTTTCTTGGTATAACTAAGAAATAAGAATGGTGATCTATCTAGGGTAAAAGTAAGTATACATATAGGATATACATATATTGTATGTATTGCCATATTTATTGCACTTATACACTTATAAGTCTATACAACATAACACACGTAATAATACTGATAAGTTTTATGTGTGTTTGCAGATTGTACACATAAAAATATTCTCTTTCTATGCAGTTTGAGTGTACATAAAACTATTTAGTACATGTGGAATATAAACATACATTCGTGTATACATAAACACATCACCTTATTCTTCCAGTTAAACTTTTCTAACACAGAAGGAGAGTCTGTGTAAGGAAGATTGTACGGTTTGTAGGAGAACACTGTATAGTCAATATTGCATTCATTCTTTAATTTGTTCTACTGAACTGTCTGTGTAGTGTGACTGCAAAACACAATCACTCTCCTCTTTCATCTTTTCTGACTTCTCCTTCGTGATTTTTGACTCCGATATAGTACACGCACTGCTGCAGCAACATCCGAACTTTTAAAACGTCACGAAGACGAAACACAGTAGTTCTAGACAATAATCAGTCAATCACTAAATTCAGCAGTTAAATTCGTGTCACTAAAAATAATAAGTTTAAGTGCAGTTTCTAAAGATGAAAGAAGATTACTAGGTTATGATAGTTTTGAATGAAGTCTTTTTGTTAAAGACGATGTGGTAAGTCTTAAGTTAAGTGCTTAAGAAATTGAAGAAAAATCGCTAATTTTACATTCGTCAACAATGGAATAATAATTATTTGAAGGACTGCTGACTGCTGACTGCATTTAAAGGTGAGAAAAGTTATTACTAACAATTTAGTAGTGGTATAATTAAAGTCATGAATTCTTGATTGTATTGTTAAAGTTGAAAGTGAAGTTTGTTTATGTATACGTGTAGCTTGTATTTTCAATTTTGCAGTCATGAAACAATGAAAGGACAGTTAATTTGGGATCGGATTAATTTTACAATACTTATTTTTCATTAAATATTTCCATTTATCACCAGCTGATAAAAATGAAAGCCAAGTAAATCATAAATTCACTTTTGTACGAGCTCTTTCTTGATGTTGACTTTGTTGACTTTTTGGTTACACAAACACAATTAAATTAAATCTTTAACAACTCCTTTCATTCATCATTGGCCATGGGTTGAAAATTATGTTATTTAACATAATTGTAGTTTTGTTTGATCTGATGTACTTAATTATCATCTTATATTTGTAATATAATCTTGGAAACTCAGCTGTCGATTTCAGAATATTTGTACTTTCAGGATTTGTACATTAATACAGTGTATTTTTTGTCTTCACAGATCTGTCCACACGTTTCGATAATTTTGTCCAGTCTTTACTACATACTATGTATCTACTTGAATGCCTGTTTTCTACATATTGAAGGTTGGTAAAAAGAAGTCAAATTATGGTTATAAAGAATAAAGTCTTGTGGGCACATTAGATGAAATGGTACATTAATAGTTTATATATATTTTATCAACAGATCTTCAGTATCAATGATATGAAGTTGGAAACCTGCCATTTGGAACTTTGATTGATTTCCAGTATCGTTCATCAAAACAATAATATATCGGGCATCATTTGAAATAATAAGGATGTGATAAATGGTGGTAAGTAAGAATATACATTACATGTTTTATTTTGCAAGATTTATTTATATATTTATGGACATTTCACATAGATATGTATCATTAATAATTTCTCAATCCCCGAACACTAGTGTTGTAAAAAATATTTTGTACAAGTCAAGGTAGATAATAATGTTCCATACAAGGCTAACAATAAGTAGGGTTTCCAATTTGTACGTTTTGTCCCCTCCGAAGTCGATTTGTATAAGTTACACTTTGGTTGTTGGTAGTTTTATCAACTAATTAAGTTAGTGAAGACGGAAGAATAGACTGATGACTTTAATAACTGTGACATTATGATAGTTTAAATGTTTCAAATCTCGCTTCAGACAATGTGAATAATTAGCATATTTGAATGCATTTAGCCATTTACTATTATATTGCATTAGATTTTGTTATCTGTAGCCTCTTTTGTATTACTTAGACTTAAAATACATAGCCAAAATAGCCATGCTATCAATTGACAGAGTTTTAAGTTTTCACAGGAAATATTCAATTAGGTACTTTGATAATGAAGTAAATGGATAACTCTATAGGTATGGTTTGTGTATCTGCCATATTCTCACATAGAAAATCACTAAAATGTAATACCTAGTTTCTAGCTAGAATACCTACATAGTTTTTATTACTCTATCTGGACTTCGTACCCGGGGCTATCTGACGATTTACAAAGTAATTGCTATTGATATAAAGTAACGACGAACTTACTATATAGGCAATCGACAATTCCTGTTCATTACTTAGAATTCGTACTAAGTATTCAATTGTACATTTCAGTTATAAATTAAATTGAAGACGTATATCATGCTTTTATTTTAAATGTAACACAATTTCTATGTGAATTGTTAGATTATATTTTAGAAAAGCACTACAGAGACTGCAGTTACATGAATAATATTGCTTTCTTTATGATATGAATTAATACGATTGATTGAGACTTCTATGAAATGAATTATTCAGGGATATGTTATGTTTTTATTTGCCAATGAATTGCTAAATAATTCGAATTCCATATATTTATTGTATACATACTATTTGACAAAGTTCCAACTTATTCCCAGTAGTCCTCAACGAGGTTTACAAAAGTGACCTATTTTTATCACTCATTTTTGTAGTTTACATTTTTACATAGAACAAGAGAGCTAAAGCTAACGTATATTGTCTAGGATTAATTCGATGCTTTCATAATTGGAAGATACAATATAGGTCTACGGTCTACACATCTGATGCACGAAGTATAGAAGTTCTATTTGTACAAAGCACAAAGTATTCTTTCTTTGTAATCAATTCAGATAATTCAGAATAACTTTCCAAGTAAATGATATGTCGTCATAAGTAATTAATGTTGGAAATAATCTGGATGCTACTGCACTGCACTGGTGCTGCTACTTACTATAATTTATGTATTTTACTGCATAATGCATCTGTAGTGTACAAGTAAAATTGTTAATGAGGAAAACTTACAGACAAAATATTATATTTATTATTAAATAGTGAAACGTACGAAATCCCTTTAGTGGTCTGGGGAAAACCCTTCACATTAGCTTATTTTTTTCAATTTTTTGCATTAGATTAGACTTGATTGATTAAATATGATAATACTAATAAATTATATGCGTAGAACCGATTATTCTTGCTATAAATTCACTGATATTGTTCTCCATGGGATTGGGTGGGTGTCTCTCTCTGCATAAAATTACAATGATACATTTGCCATAAAATAAACTCATTTGAGTGTTCAATATATTAGAAATCTAGTACAGATACCTTGGTCCATTTTGCATGCAACGATTTTATTGTTTATGGAAAATATAAACTTTGGAACTACTAGTAGGTATTAATAGTTAATAATACTATAGGTAATTACTTATCAAGTTACCAACCAAGTGAACCAAGTATGTTATTTTATTGCATCCATTGCCGTCAGTGCCCTATATTCATTTCAGTGTTGTAATTTGTATTTTGAATTTTGTATTTTACAGATAATTCAACGGATAAATGGTACCAGTGTTCTAAACATGTGCTACAACCTACAATCATTGGCTCTATGGTTTACTTTATTGGAAGACAAATCAATCAGTGCTCGAGAATAAAATAGTTTTAAAAGGCATGTAAAGTGAATGGGCCCTAGACTGGGCAAGTTTTCATACTCCTACAACATGAGTGATCGAACTGAAAAGAAAATCAAAGAGACAACCAGTCACAATGTTGAAGAAGGAGCGACTGGAGGCGAAAAAGATACTGAAGACAGCGATGAGAAAAGTAGCAGCGGTAGTGCAGAGGTTGGATGTGCATCTTGGAGAACGAAATCAGACAATTGGACTAAAAAGAGTAGACGACCATTTAAAGGAAGTTCAAAGAAAGACTTTTTTGGCAAACGAAATAAAAAGTGGCCAATGAAAAGTATCAGCAGTAAAAAGGAAGTGGAAAATACGGAATCTCCTCCTAGTGGATCTATTTCATGTGTTTGCACTGCATACAGACGAACGAATTCAGAACCTGAACCATGTTCGTCGGCCAGCGCTAACCAAAATAGTATGTTTATCAATTATGAAAATTCCTTAAATTCTTTTATTAATATACTTGTCAAATAGACACAAAAAATGATTTTTTTCCTTTAGCTGTAGCTGGTGCGCCGATTATAGACCTCAGCAGATTTAATCCAGCTGATTATCCGATAGATGATGAGGATGAGAGGATGCGATTGCAGCGAGCCAAAGAAATGGCTGAAGGAGTAGAACTATCAAATCTTTTTGGGGATTTAGCTGTACAGAACAATTCATATCCAGCTCATTCTCAGGTACAGTTTTATATTTCATATAAGAGTTATTGTTGAATTCCATTATAGTTTCTTAATTGCGGAAACGATGAATCATGTATTGGTTTATGTTATCGGTTAAACCGATCCACACTCTGCAAGTGTACGGTAAAAATATGTAAGCCCTAACCGAATGTAATTAAATTCAGTACTTAATTCTCCTTTTACCGTATTTTGTTTAGCTTGAGATTTTTGTTATTTATTTGTTAGGTATAGATTTAGAACCATTTCTAAATAAAATGCTACTAAACATAGAGGTTAAAGCAACTAAAGGCAGATAATTACTGTTTATGAATACTAATAAGGTCTAATTATGTTCTAATAAGAACTACTGTACTACGCACTCCAAATTATCGATAATTCTAAGTGTAAGCATTTCTGCTCATTTATGTTTTCGGTATTAAAACCACATTTGATAACGTTTCCTTTTAGCAGCAGTAACCAAATGGTGTTCCAATAATATAAATATCGTATAGACAATCCTTACAACACAACGAAATTGATGCTTTTGTGGTTGAAATACTTCTATGTATTAGATTCTCTTTTATTCGTTAAGGTTAACTCTTGCCATATATTATAAAGTTACCACCCATTCGACCAATGCCCAATGCAATATTGATAAATTGTATGACGACTGTACTACAAACCAAAAGTTCGTTGGGTACAGTAGCAACTCTGACGCTTAACGGTTCTTATCACGTCCATCTGAGAATTGAGACTACTAACTAATCTATAATTAACTGTTAAATTAATTAATGATGGTCCATACGTGTTACTTTTAGCAGTACATGTTTTTGTGAGCCGGAAACTTGCGATTATAGATAGTTATGTTAATACATTGCAAAGTTTCATTTAAAAACTTTTCTATGTCTACAGGGCAGTTGATTCGAACATTTTACGTTCTATAGCTCTAGTTCTAAATATCAATAACCAATATTATCTCTTTCTTCGCAGTTTCTAAAAGTGCAAAAACTCTCATAAAACACCACTTAAAACAAACTTGTTTGGGTCCCAGTACCGGTATCATTGTAAAACTTAATTTAAAAACGTTTATAAACTTTCTCAACTGAAATCGTTTTAATAATTAGGAAATGTAAAATTCAATTAGTGAAAGTTAACTTTAAAGTATCAATATTATTGTGTACAGTAGTACAGTTATAAGCTGCAATCGCTAATATTTTTGAAATAAACGAACTATTGAGATCATTAGGTAGCTAAACGAAATATATCTGTGTGCATATTCCATGAAATATCTCACAGTATGTCATTTCATTTTGAACTTTGGTTTTGTGGGTCGAACAAAAACAATGGACGGGGTAAAGTGGAGGAGGTAGAAAGACTGGTATGTAGCAGGGTTATTTTATAGTTGTTACGGAGGAGTTTACTGTTTACAATAATGTTAACTTGATTAAATTCATTACGTTTTTCCTTGAGTGTTATCTTATGTCAAAACTTTCCTTAATTTTTTAGGTTGACTATGTACACTACTTAGTTCCTGACCTTAAAGAGATTACAAGTTGTTCCTTTTACTGGGGCAAAATCGATCGTTACGAAGCAGAAAAACTTTTGGAAGGCAAACCTGAAGGAACTTTTCTGTTACGAGACAGTGCCCAAGATGACTACCTGTTCTCAGTTAGTTTTCGGTAAAAAGATTGAATATTCAAAATATTTTTATTTTATGTGGATTTATTAAATAAAACGGTCATAATTGATTCGTGTAAACATAAATATTTCTTATATTTTAGACGCTATGGACGTTCACTGCACGCTCGTATCGAGCAATGGAACAATCAGTTTTCTTTTGATTCACACGATCCTTCAGTATATTCATCTCACACTGTAACAGGACTGATTGAACACTACAAAGATCCAACGTGCTGCATGTTTTTTGAGCCGATGCTCACAACACCACTGCATCGAAACTTTCCTTTTGATCTTCAACATTTATCTCGTTCCGTGATTTGCAGCCGTGTAAAGTACGACTCTATTAATGGGCTTCTTTTGCCTAAATCACTGAAAATGTACTGTAAAGAGTACCATTACAAACAAAGAGTGAGAATACGTCGATTGGAGTAAGAAAGGGTTTTGAATGTAGAGATTCACTTTCTTAGCCTTTCTAAGCCAATTTCGCAGAATCGCATTTCAAAGTTAGGTATAAACTCTATTACCTATTCATTACAATTGTTACAATATTACTGATACCTTCTTTCTTCTGGGAAATGACCAAGGGTTAAACTATTAACATAGAATTTTGTTTATTTGTTGTACTTATATTAATATAATAATCTTATTACAGACTATTATGCAAATTTTTCATACTCATGTGTAAGATTAAAAGATTTACATGTCTTCTCTTCCAATACTGAATACTGTTAACTGTTATTGCCAATTGTAAGTGTCCTTTGTAGTTTTTGAAAATAATCTCCGTTGCGGTAATTTATAGTATTTGGTATTGCTATTACATTTTTCTGATTTTTTTAAATGAATTTGTTTACTTTTAGAAAACAGTTTATAACATTTTTAATTTGAAAGATCTTCGATAGGTTACGAATCTCAAAACTTTCGCTCATTTCTTCTCTGGTAATACCACTACTAAATACAAGTAGTGATAATACTGAATACTACATTAATACAAATACATGTTGTGTCCCTGTTATACCTAATTGCATAGCTTTACTTTCTTACTGTCCTTTCTAAGTTATTCGACTTTTTCAGTCGTCTTGAAGCATATCTCTAAAATCTCTGTACTTTTATATTTCTCAAGGTAAACCATACAACGTACTTACTCTGAACACTACCATTCAGACTTTTTTTTGTTAATTTCGTTAATCGTACTAATTTAATAATACCTAAACAATAGAAGTATTGTACTATTAGTATTATAGTCACTTTGGGTATCTGTATTTACGTTTACAATTAACACACATGCATAGCTAATGTAGAGACTTACTTAATTGAACACCACATTATGTAACTTTTTCGAAGAAGGAAGCTCTTGATTTAAACAGACATTTTTGAAATATAAAGTTCTGTATGCATGTGAACCTCTGAAGGGTCAGACAGGGCTTGTTCTAAGAATTAGTATAAGTATTGTGGTCTTGTTCTATAAGTTTAAATATTCAAAAACTGTTTTTTCAGTCATATGAAATATCGAACCATTGTATAATGCAAGTGTAAATGTTGAACGTGCCGAGTTCGCTTGGTGTCAATCACATTATAATGTTTATTTTCGAAATTATTACTTCAAACTATTAGGTTGTGTAAACGTTAATTAAATGTAATACATTCTAATAATATTATGTTACATATTGTCCAACGGTTTAAATGGGTTTGTGTGTTCTTTGTCTACGAATAGCAACTAATTAACAATTAACAATTACATATTATTGTATTGTATACTCATTTACACAAAATTACACGTTGAAACAGTCTCCACAATAATATGAACGAGTATAGCGTTGTGGAGATGGGTATATTATGAAATTGTTAGTTGTATTTGTAAAATGAATTTAGAAAGCGTGTTTAAAAATAACTATTCAGATGCAGATGTAACTTAAGTTAAACGTAACTTGAAATGCGAATCGCAAAGCAGATTTATGACTACTCTTAATTAAGAAATGCATTGTTGTATAGGTATATAGTATAAAGCGTTGTGATAAAGATGTTGTGTAGTGTAAAAAACTAATTGAACATCCAAAACTGACTTAACATTGACATTATGAAAGTAGAAGCTAGCAACAAACATACATTTAAACAGTTATATGTTGAATGCAAGCAGAAATTGTAAACAAATTGAACTGAGTACCTGTTCTAGTGTATTCATTTCAATTGATTTAACCCTAATTATTAAGTCATGATCATAAAAATCATAATGATATTGATAACTGATTACTATTACTGATGAATAGTGACTACCTTAATTACCTTGGCTAAAGTTACTTTTGTTTTGTGTTCTCATATTGACTATTATACATACATAGTAAAAGTACATTCATATACACAAGAAAAGAAAAGGAGTTAATAATAGCGAAAAACTGTTTATTTACTTTACTATCCATTTACGTGCGTACATAATTAATGTTTGCTGTCGTAGTTTTTAGTTCTTCTCGAAAGTACCAAAACTAGGTTAACTCTAGTAGATTACAAATTATAAAAATATTTAATAATTTAATACATATTATAATAAATATAATTATACCTATATTATTATTAACTAGGTATGTAGTAGCAATTATTACCAGCTACACATCCATGTGTCTACCTTACCTATAATTATATATAGCCAATAATATTAGTTATATACAAATTCTGTTTAATGTAAAATTGAGTTAATTTACTGAACTCAACCATATTATATTGAACAGATTGATTATTATATACCGTTAAATAATATTCATCCTTCTTAATTGAAATGCTACCCCTTGGGGAGTGTAGCTGTCTTTGTATATACAAAAGTTTAATATCTCTTCTACTTATATATTATTATAATGAGTTAATTTAAATTATATTATTATATTCACACATAAATAGAGAAAGAATACTAGTAGTGAAATAAATTTAATCCATATATTTACATTACGTTATATTGTAAGCATTATATGTGTACATTTACAAAGCGACAGTAATAAATCAAAAAGTTGTTTGTATTTACAATAATACATGTCAAATCATTAATTAATAATTAATTAATTATTAAATAATTATCATTAATTAACTTTAATAATAATTATCATTCCATGTTCCATGGTACAAGGGTCAGATTTTGCCAGGCATAAACCAGGAGGTTGTTAGAATTTCCAATCATCAGCGCTATTTTAAACAAATTTTTAGCTTTTTATGCTTTGGAAATCCAGGAAACTGAAACAAAGTTTTTTCATGCAAACAATTTTATGTATGTAATAAATTTTATTTTGGCCTATTTTTGCATACTCCAGAATCTCCAGCATTATTTTTTCACGGGGTTTGTCTTAAAATCATTTAACTCGTAAAAGGTCTCAAATTTTTCCTATAGTAATGTAAATCGACAAAATTATGATTTTTCAAATGAGATTTAAATAATTCCAAGTTAACTCAACTAAAATAAACTGGCATAAATAATTTTCATGAACAAATCTCGGGGTTTTGTGTTACAATTTTTTTGCATCCGAGAAATTGATTTCATCGCAACTGTAAATCTAACATGAGATTTAAGCGGGAAGTTTTGACTGGGCCAAAAGGGTTGATTTTTTCACGAACTTCGTTGTGTAAGTCCGTCGCATGGGATTTGCTACGCAAACTTCGTTGAACCAGAGAAAGTAAAGTGGGAAAGAGAGCCGACCGGATTCAACACACAATAGCAGGCAAAATTGTTCTTGTAGGAATATTGAACCGTGGAATGCCCGATTGTCTGCTGTCTTTCAACTGCCGAACCGGAAAAACTCGATGAGAACACTGCAGACTTTGCCCGATTTGCAGCAGAAGTCAAGTTAAATTTTGTGTTGTGGTTGAGTGTTGCAGAGGAACCCAGGAAGATAGGCCGATTATAAAATTAATAGGTAAATATTGTTTTGAAATATCAAAATTACTGTACTTTTCATCAATATTGTTAAAAGTTAGTTGATAATTTGTTTGTTTGATTTTTATTCGTCAGTTTGTAGAATTCCTGCTTTGACTTCCGGTGTAAATGGGACGTTGCTGTTAAAGGGTGAATGGTGAAGGAAAACCGGGAATTGAAAATAATTTTGGGTGTACCAGCAACAACAGTTTAAAATGATACCTAAAACGGCAATCGGAATTGCTGCTGGAATTAGTGGACTCCTCTTTCTTGGCTATTGTATCTATTTCGACAAACATCGTCACAATGATCCCAATTTCAAAAAGAAACTTAGAGAAAGTAAGTTTTTCATTCTTAAAATAAGCAATTTGAGTAAAGTTTCATTACGTGGGACTTCGCAAACTTCGCATTGAAAAATCTATAGTTTAATTCATATAATATATAACGGAGTCCAGTTATTCTTGTATAAAATCTATAAAATGTACATGTCTGACTTCTTGATGTTGTTTGTTCGGAAAACCTGAGACTAGTAGGTATATAGTATAGTGATAAAGAGATGCAACAACGGGAAATGTGTTTATTTAAAAAGTTATCCTCACTATACATTAATAATGTCTTTAATTGAACTTTTTGTTTCGGATTACAGAGAGAAAGCAGAAGCGGTTATCTCGCTCAGCCGGGTCAAAGGTCCCAGATTTAAGAGATCAAGAGGCTGTCCAAAAATTCTTTCTTTCGGAAGTTCAGTTGGGTGAAGATTTGCTCAGTCAAGGAGACGTTGAAGGAGCTGTTGAACATCTTGGTAGTGCTATTGCAGTTTGTGGACAACCTCAGCAACTTCTTCAGATCCTCCAACAAACACTTCCTCCTCAAGTTTTTCATCTTTTATTAGCGCGTCTGCCTCAAATTGGACAGGTACCTCAGGACTTCAGCTTATAATGTTAAAAAATTGAACCAGCTTACTGTTATTAAAATACGATCATTAAAAATGTGCTTTTATCATATTTCGAGACTTTAATTTGATTTAAATGATAACATAGGCGGTACATGCACGTCACATTGCCTCGTATGGGATCGAAGCCGGAGCGGCAGGAGCGGCACCGATTTTGGCCAGTAGACCCGGTGGAGCCTCTATTCTCTCTGTTGAAGATGAATTGGAATAAGCAACTATCTATTTGCTTGTAGACGTAGATATTATGTTATTTAGTATTTGAGAGTTAAGTTATAGTCAATGAGAATACATTTTTAAGTACTAGAATTCAAAGTCTGACTTCGATGCATATACATACACTATACATAAAAATTCTTTGTTCACATTCATAACATGAATTCAAATAATGATTGATATTTAATAATAATGCTGCATTACTCATTAGTCATTAGTAACACCCTCCAATCACAATGTTAGCACCGATACATGGTACATTTTCAATCTAATAGAGAATTGTTGCATTGAAATACATTCGCAATAAAAATTTGTAAACAATGTGATTGCACTTATGCTTTTTAAATACACTTTTTATGGAATATTATAATTACATTTTTACAAACTCTAAACTATTATTATTTTTCATTCTGCAGTAATTAATAAGAGCAGTTTCTTCACTAATTGTAAGATTTCCATTCAATAGGTTAAAAATGCATTTTATGTCTAAAAGCGGTCCTTTTAGTAATTAATTAGGATTAGAAAGTATCTTTTTAAAGTAATTGAGTTTTAATGGCGTTTCTATTTTGTTAGCATTGCATTATATAGTATACAAGTAGTCCAAATAAGGAAAATCAGTTAGATCTATGTAGGACAACCATAAGACATTAATGATTTTATAATATTTTGATTTTCCTTCTGTTTAGTTAGCAGCATTAGATATGAGATAAGGCATTTAAAGAAATGCCCAACCTACACTATGTAGTACATGTTATTCTTCCTTCACTTTTTTGTAGAACTGACGATTAAGTCTTATTGTTTATTCAGTATAGTTTTTAATTCCAAGAAAAAGCTGGAGTTTAGTTATTAATGATTATGATAGAAGGATGCAACAAACCCATTTGAAATTACTTCACCATATTTGATTGAATTCATGAAAATCAAACTTAAGGGAACATGTGTATTTAGGATCTTTCATGATATTATTATTTATTTTTCTGAAGGCACGACTAGGACACATTTAAGGTACTTAAAAAAGTTTATTAAATCGTTCGATAAGTATGAGCGATCGAAATTAAATGTAAGTTATTCGAAATCATAAGGAACATTTATAGCGCATAGGTCCTGGCGATTTCTATAATGCACAAGGTGTGATTCATTGAAACATTGACAGGGAAGGTCAATCATGGGTGACTCACGGGTAGAAAAACGCTATTTTTCTCAACTTTTTGTCTCATCCTGTTAATAGTAACATTGCTGGCATGATGTAGTGGGCTTTACGCAGTCGTAGGCAATTCAATCGTTCTTCATGAAATTGCAGTGGTATAAAAAGCAGATTGCTGGATAAAATACAAAAAGTATCCATGCAAGTGAAAGAGAATAATCTTATGACTCTCATAATACTATAAAGCTTCAGAACAATACCTAATCGTCATATGCGTGTCACACGATTATTAAAGTTCTCCCGTATGCAGAAATCTATTTACACACCTGAATTTCATAACGCGCAAAAAAGAAGCCAGTAAAACAGAATTGTTAATTCTACTGATGGATTGAGTAGAGTAGACTCCTCATCAGTAGAGTAGGAAAATAATCCATGTAGGTATTTGTACAATTTTATCATTGATGGAACAAGTGGAGGACTAACGACATGCTTGGAGTAATTTGTCGCTCATCTCATTGTACAATGTAATTATTGATGTTAACTCAGGGCATGAGACATCGACTGCTAGAATCAATATTGATGTTCAGTCGATGCTGGTAGATGTTATAGGTAACTGTAAGTATATAGTATGTACTTAATAAATACCAATGTGTTGATACAAATTACAAATTTGTATTTACTTAACAGACAGCGAACGACTAATAGGTATTAGGCTATAAACGCAATCCTATAAAAAAAGACAAATATTTACGTACGCAGGACATAATCGAAGTTTTCAATGTACCAATTTATCTTAATACCGATTTTGAAGGTTTTATGTTGGATATAATTTACACTTACACTTACAAACAAACCAGTTTACCCTGCAATATATTTTTGCACGCAGCAGAACGAGTAGAGTAAAGCTCGTGCTTCCGAATCTGTTTTAATTGTGTTTTTACAAATGAGGTTGCTTATGAGTTGCAATGTGCTGTGAATACATACGAGCCCGTTTATATGCATTTACACGTGAGATTTTTAGGTCATTTGTACAATACACACTTCAGTACATAGAATTATACACACAGACACAGCCATATGCATTGCATTGATGCTGTGTTTATAAAAGTATGCTTTAGTCGTGTGTCCTTTACCTAGCCTTTACTTACACATAGGTCTACATTCTACAATGCAAACGCACGCTACATTATTGTATTGTAAATGCACTTTCCAGACTTAAGTCAAAGTATATACTTCACAGTGTGTTCACAGTTCACACTGTTCACACAACAATACCTAGAATACAGAAAGAAGCAAACAAATTTTATACAAGTGATACAGATTCAGTTCAAGCCAACTATCAACTAAGTAACTAAATGTATTTGTAAATATGCTACCTGCCTATAGATTCAATGATTCAACTATTTGTGTGTCTACAACTTATACAAGTACATACCAATGCCAAACTACACACTTTCACTTTTATTTTATGGTATGCCTGCTTAGGTTAGATATAAGTTATAAAGGTTTCTGCAACGTGTTATATAATTCTGAACAATAGATGATTAAGTTATTTACCTATATGAAATGGAAACAATGTGTATAGATGATAGAGAATCTAGGGTTCAGCTTGACAGAGAGTTAAATATTAACAGTACACAAGTACAGAACAGACTGTGCTCGTGTAAGATAATTTGAATATAGCATACGGATATTTAGGTGATTACTGCACCCATAATATTATACAATTAGGGCCAAGTGATTTGATTATTGCTCATTACACTACTATAATTTTATTAGCACATAGGTATCTGCTATAAGGCTATGGCATTTTAAAAGTGGTTATAGGCAGTTTGTGATTACACTGTGCTTAAACATATTTAGGTGCATCAGTATTTAATAAATCTTCATAGGTAATCTCATTTCGTTGGGATCGGTTGGTTTAGTATAGGGATTTAGTATTATTTGGTCACTATGGTTGTGCTTCTGTCTGCGATTGTCCTGTCAGTTGCTTACCACTAAAGTCTTATCTCCATTAACCCACGATGTAAGTGTAGGATAAACTATCGTAACGACTAAAGTCATTTGAACTTGTAATTATTGTTCGAGTTGCTATTTTAGGTTTAAAGCCACATATTCTGGCATAAGTGGAATCATTTCTTGTCGCTTTCCTCGTTTGTAAACTTTATTGTCAAAAGTTGAAGGAATCATTTTATATGAACGTGTAAACCCGTACTTCTCGTTAGGATATACAAACTAAGTTTTAGTGTTAAACCCATGGTAGTACACTTCACGTAACAACATTGGAACTCACAAACTCGTCGTCCTTGTGGGTAAAAAAAGATAGAACACCACGGAGAGTCTGCATTTTTTTGTAAGCAGCTCTCGGGAAGTTTTACTTTACTTCGATATACGCAATCCGCCTTTGCTGGTGTTGTCTTCTGCTTGCCGAGTCCTTAATGTAGTTTAGTAGGCAAACGCAGAAAGCCTTTTTATTTTATTTAAGAGCAATATAGACACGCATTGCCCTACTGACAAAACATAACATAACTCAAGATCAATACACACACATATGTGCACACGAAACTGTAGTTTGTAGTTCTCTCCTGTCCAAATATTCTGCTCAGTTAGACAATTTCTCATCTCGTTTCGCCCAAAATGTTCAAGTTATGTCAATTGTCTTTGTGTCAAAGTCTGTCTTCTATCCGTCCAAGATGTTCACACATACGTTTACACAACCAGCAATTCAGGCACTTTCTAAGTACACCGATTCCGGAAATATCTCAAATGGACCCTTCTATACAGTCGTATGCAGATCTCTACAAGTTCAGTGTTGAAAAGGTGAGTGAAATGCAAACTTAATATTTACATTTGACATGTGCACATAAACATGCGCGTATAGAAACAGAGACATTATTAAGGAATTTATTACAGAAGGAAGTTTTGCTCTTTTTGACAGATTACCAATAATAAAATATGTAGCATGTATAATGTATTCAGAATCTATAGTAATTTCGTCTAATGGCAAGACTTTATGGATTAAAGCATACTTGGTTCGGCTGTGAAGTAAAAATTGGAAACTAATTGAATTTATTTTTTACGCAGCCTGAAGTATTTTGGAAAGCTGTATCGTCCAGGCTCGAGTGGAAAAATGATTTTGCAAAGGTCATGGAAGGAGACTTTACAACAGGTGTAAAGTGGTTCTCGGGAGGCAAGTTGAATGTATCTGGTAAGTAAGAATTAATCCGAAAGATATTATAGTTATCAATAGAATTATTCATAATCAACGCAAATTACTTTGTAATTAGTATATGTATTAACTATTAACTATATTTATATGTACTTTGCGTATACACCTAATACCTACTTACGTTCACAGCCTTTGTTGACGTTAATGATGTAGATATGAAAGTGTCATTTAGAGAAGTTGTTGCTTATTTATTTAAGTGTATATTTACCATTTTACGCGTGTAATTTTTCATGTACTATGTCGCAATGCCTACTTGTAATGTTTTTTTATATGATAATTTTTATTAGCTTTTGTCTATCACTATCGTTTATAAATTTCAATCGGTAATACTTACCTTAGATTGTATTAATTATGTATGTTAATAAAATGTATATTATGTTTTTAGTGAATTGTGTTGATCGCCATGCTAAAGTGAACCCCAACGGAGTTGCAATTATTTTTGAAAAAGATGAACCAAATCAGCACCAAATCATCACGTATTCTGAGCTTCAAGATATGGTTGTCACATATGCAAAAATTCTTCGAACTGTTGCAAAAGTAAAGAAAGGAGATCGGGTTGCTTTTTACTTGCCATGTGGTCCCACAGCAGTCGCAATGGCTCTTGCGTGTTCAAGAATCGGGGCAATTCACTCAATAGTATTTGCCGGATTTAGTTCGGAAGCATTAGCTTCGCGGATAAATGATGGTTAGTCATACAGCACAAAACTATTTGTAAAACTAATACATATCTCCTAAAATTATTTTTCATGGACATGACAAGACATATACTACTTCGTATTGAAAATGCTCCTGTACCTATATACAATCGTAGTAGGCTACAATTACGTACACTATGAAGCTGCACATCTCTCTCCCGAATCCTGAAATCTTGGTTGACATTATGAAATAGGATTTGTCAACTCTCTCGTGTGGGTTGAAGTAAACGTCAGAGTTTATACGTGATTAATGTGTGCACCTTCTTTTGTGGACCTTTAGCTGGCGCAACAGTTCTCATTACAAGCGATATAGCAGTCAGAGGAGGCAAAATCATGGAAGTGAAGAAAGTTGTTGATGCCGCTTTGCAATCAACTCCGACAATAAAGACTGTTCTGGTGGATGCCCGGGATGGGGACAAATCAAGAGTACAATTGAAATCAAATCGAGATCATTTTATTCAGGATTTAGAAAGCAGCGTAAGAAATGAAAAAGATCACATAGAATATATGGACAGCAATGATCCTCTTTTCATTCTGTACACATCGGGAAGTACTGGACAACCTAAAGGTCTTGTGCATTCCACAGCGGGTTACCTTTTGTATGCTTCATTCACCTTTAAGGTATATTATAGTCATTGTACCATTTCAGCAAATAATAATACAAGGCTATGCTGTAATATACACGTTTATAGGATGCAAAGATTATTCTAAAATGATTTATGTTATGAGCAGAATGCTTTCGACTTTAATGTTGGCGACTCATTCGGTTGCGTTGCTGATATTGGATGGATTACGGGTCATTCTTATGCGATATATGGTCCGTTATGCAATGGTGGTACAACCCTCCTTTTTGAATCTACACCTGTGTATCCCAATCCAGGTAATAACTCATTAAATTACACACTGTTGAATTTTTCTTATTTGTCATTTTTACTGATACATTTTATGTACAAGAGTCGAATTTTTACAGGAAGATACTGGGAAATGGTAGAAAGACTGAAATTATCTCATTTCTATTGCGCCCCTACCGCTATTCGTCTTTTGATCAAGCATGGAGATGAATGGGTTCATAAATACGATCGTTCTAGTTTAAGGATGATAGGATCTGTAGGCGAGCCAATCAATGTTGAAGCTTGGGAATGGTATTACAATGTCGTTGGGGAGAAGCGATGTGTGCTTGTTGACACTTGGTGGCAAACAGGTATTTGTTCTTATCCCATTTTTGTATGGATTTCGAATTGTCTTGGTATTTATGGAACATAAACTTATTGATTGATTTGTAGAAACTGGAGGTGTTTGTTTGAGTCCACGTCCTAGTGGCCCCAACGATCCCATATTACCGGGTATGCCTATGAGACCTTTCTACGGGATCAAACCAATTCTTGTGGATCAAAAGGGGGAGAAAATGATTCTAAAATCTGGACAAGACACAGAGAGTGCGTTATGCATTGAAAAGCCATGGCCAGGATTGGCTCAAACTATTTGGAAATGTCCTGACAGATTTAAAGAAGTTTATTTTTCAACTTATCCTCCCTACTATTTCACGGGTGACGGAGCAATTTGCAATTCAGAGGGGTATTGGAAAATAACAGGACGTATGGACGATGTGATCAATGTTACGGGTCATAGATTAGGAACAGCGGAAGTTGAAGATGCAATGGTATTTTTAACAAAACTAATATATATCAACAAAAATGTTTACATTTGGAGAATGTGTTAAATTTATTTCAACATGCATTCATGTTTTGTGTTTAGGGGGGTCACGAATGTGTGAGTGAATCCGCTGTAGTTGGATATCCTCATGATATTAAAGGAGAAGGTATATTTGCTTATGTGGTTCTGAAGGACGGAATAGATTATGATATAGAAAAAGTTGAAAAACAGTTGCGATCTTTATGCAAATCTAAAATAGCTGGATACGCCATACCGGACTTCATATTGGTAAGTGCAAAATGCGTTATCTGCATAAATTCCTTTTTCCTACAGTTAAATTACAAGTTTCCTCATTATAAGCGAAAAGTTTCTATAAGCGAAGAGTTTCTATAAGCTAAATTTACAAAATTGTTATTTATTTTGTTTTGTTATGAAGTTTACCGACTCCTTGCCCAAAACACGATCTGGGAAAATCATGAGGCGGATTCTAAGGAAAATTGCCGCAGGAGGAAGTGTTCAAGACTTGGGCGATGTTTCTACACTTGCGGATCCATCCGTGGTAGTATCATTGGTAAAAGCAAGACAATCTCTTCGTCCAAAATAAAAAATAATATGTCGCCAACGAAGAAGAATTATATTTTACTATAAAAGTTTGACTATAGAGTCAAAATTTTCCAGGTACTTTAGGTATATACTTCGTTTCATTAGAATTTGTATAACCAAACTATATTTTGTGACTTATCAACTTCATTGATCCGCTGGGAACAAAATTATAAGCATGTAGGTAGCCCCTGTGTATAAGATATATGGATCTGCGATAGAAAGTAGGAGGAAATTACGTTGTCGTAATTCACCGTACGTCACTGTTGAAGTATGTGGAAATTAATTAGGTTCGGTTCACGTTAAGACTTAATTTTTCTCTTCTAAAGATCATTCTATTATTTGTTATGTAACGTAGCTATTTTGTTTGTGTAAAAACTAATCTTTATTCTTTTGCGCATGTAAAATTCCTGTTTGTATGAATATTCATTCTTTATTGTGGTGTGGGTACACAGGCACTTTTATAGTGTATGTTTATTTGTAGTAGTACTTTATTGTAACTTGTTAGATGTTATGTTATATCCACATGAAATTCTGTTGTGTATGTCTTACACATTGTTTGTTTCTGTTCAAAGAATGTAGATTGTATTGAATTGGAAAGAATTTCCGCTGTTTTGTGATGCTGATGCAATTGTACTCACCTAAATAATGATCCATAATTGTAAATTGTTCAAGCATTCATTTCATTACCAACCGACTCTGGAGAGAATTGTGTGATTATTGTGACGTAAATGGGTGGTGCATTTATTGTTTGCAACTTTGATTTCCGAGCTGATAAACTAGAATCAATCAGATTAATCATGAATCATCCATACCACTTTAATGCCTATGAAATTGTGAATTCCATTTCTTTCTCAACCATAGCCTTATCTACTATTACACTATTACTTACACATGTGTAAGTAACAGTGGCTCTTGTTTCTTTTCATTCTTTTCTTATCTATCTGTAAATGTAATTGTGATTCAAAATGACTACCATACTAAAAATGCAGCTTAAGTACTTGTCAATTTGTACGATATAAAATATGTACTTACAAATGGAAATGAATTGTAATAACAATGATAAAATTACAGAAATTTCATGTAAATGCATATAGATCTAATTATTGTCAAAAATTAATTGTGAATAAATATTTTAAAACTGTATTCCAATCTTAGTTCGTGTCATATTCGCATGGTAAAAGCATATACTCGAAACAATTCATTTAAAAAAGTATTTTATGTGCGACAGGACAGGTTCATAAAATAATACGATTGCCAATGCGCTTTTTTCATTTAACTGATCATGCATTAACTGTAGTAGCAGAATTCAATCAGAGCAAAAAATGAAACCTGAATGCGGTTATGTAATCTATGCATAGCAAAGGTCCTGTAATAATTTAACCAGAATTCAACTCGCGTCAATAAAATTGAAAACATAACTGTTGAGTTGAAACAGTTAATTAAGACGGGTGAAATGTATACCTACATCCCTGAAATATGGTATTATTATTACATTACAGATATTTATTCTAGACGCATTCACTGTATTCAAAAAGTTTAATACACAGAGCAACTGATACAATTTCTCAGAGTAGCTACTACATTAAATCACAAGACTCATTTCACTGATAATATGCAAATGCATTTTCGAAGTTTTAAAATAATCAATTCTGCTCGTTAGCTTTGATTGATAAGTTGGTTTAAATATTCCATTGGAATCCTCAGAACGAAGTTTGTTTAACTGAACTTTTCAAGTGCAAGCATGCTTGTGACTAGTTTAACGAGAAACTCTAATGTATGTTGGTATACTGAGCTTAGAGTACATTAGCGTATGTGACTACAGTACAATTAACACGTTCAAAAAACATGTAAACTAAACAAGGCAAGTTTATTAGAAGTATGTAGAGCTATATATAAGTGGTAGAAAGTAGAGAGACAAACAAAGAATCCAAGAAACATAAAGAAGCACATCATGTCATGCCACTAATAATACCTATTTAGAAGTTGTGTAAGAATCGTGATCATAAACAACCCAAACTTATTTTAAAAGTGTACAGAATAAATTTTAAATCTTAGTAAGGCCGATAAAAATCAGTATCGTACATTACCATGAAAAGATAATATTTGCAAGCCCATGAAAAGGTCGAAGAATATTCTGCAAACTAGAACGTACTAATTTCTGTGTTAATAATTAGCAAAATTAATCATTTAATACATTACTGTATATTTTTACCCTACTTCATCCCACTTTCCCGCTATACATATGCCAACTACCCAATATTATGTACATTGTAAAAGTAGATTCATACACATACATGTGTATTGGTGTATTCCATTCAGTGAGCAATAAGATTACATTGGAGTGAATGCTAATTTAGACCATGGCTTCCGCTTGTATTGTTGTACGATGATAAAACGCAGTTTCCTATTATATGTTTTAAGTTTAGGTGTCTGTATAAGGCGAATGTGCATTTTAGTTGTTTCAAATATTTATGAGTGATTAGTGATTACAATTACACCAACAGGATTGTCAGTAACAAGACCATGAACAATACATGAGATTGCGTAGTTAATTAAAAATTAACATACTTATTAATTAGTACAATTATCTATTATACATCGGGACATAAAAATAGCTTATCTTTGTACATAGGTAGGTACCTAAGCATTTTGGTATGCATCAACGTTCTTATATTGTCAATATTTACTCGACAAACATAAAAGTACGCATCCTCTCCATCAATGACCAGGGGAGCTTACTAGTTGTAAACTGGTACTAGTTACAAAGAACTACCTGTTTGTAATCTCCATTCATAAATATGAACTCTTTTGTGGTAGTGGTGTTGCTAACTGCTAAAGATAATTCTATAATAAATGCATAGATAATAGATAGGTATGTAGATACTTAGCATACCTATGTGGAGTTTCTATAAATGACTGTGCTGTGTTCTTTATTCCTAATGGGTTCATAGAATAATGCACTAATAATTACAGCTATTAACCGTAAACTGCTAGTCTACAACACACCCGAAATATCCGTCGTCGCCCTTTCAGTGGAGCCTTCCGGTTTTATTATGCGATAGTCTCCCTGTAAAATAGTCTCCAATTTTTTATTGTTGTTAATGAGTAATTTGCTTGATAATGAAGAGCAGGAACCCGAAAAGACTATTTGCTACAAGGAGAATTTCCTCATAGGAATTTCGTACATGAAATATTGTAATTTCTAGTGAATTAAATGCAATCTTGTAGTCTGTATTTACTATTGACCACTACGATACAGTTTTCTGAATCTTCAATCCAAAATAAGTTCCTTGCATGCTGAAAAGAGGATATTCATCGGAAGACAACTAGTGTGGAGGAAACCTATATACTACTAAACTAATCTCATACTTTACTAAGTAGTATAAACTAAGTAGTATAAATTTCACTTGGGATATTCAGTTATTAGTTTAGCCAAGACCATACATCCACATGCTCCATTGTAACTTCTATTTTACTCAAATTTGATTTGATTCTTGTATTTAGTAAAATGCCCAGCACTACCTCAACACACTTGATATGCAATCCCGTCTATGTTGCATTACATTACATACATTGCATGTTTACATGTAGTATATAATCAGGGGACTTTATTTGCTTTACTAATTATAATTAGTAAAGCAACGCTTTTACTTGCAAATTCCTTAGGTCATCGCCACCATGAAGATTCATCAGTTTCAATATATACCATCACCTAGGTTTAGGTTGTAGGTATATTATCAGTACTACTAGACTCGCTAGGTAAAGAATCTAGAGATAATTGAATGATAAAGTCATTATGTCACATTACGTATACCTAATTTCATTTTCTATTGTTCATTTTATGCTAAATCTGGATTTGTGCAGTATAAAAATAGTACACTGCCAATATCAATAGTTTATTTTTGTCACACTCCTGCAATCAAGTAACCTTCAACTTCAAATTCTATTTGTATCTGTAAAAGTTCAATTCATCCATGTATAATATAAACGATTAAAGTCACAGTTTTACAGAAACTGCGACTGCCGGAATGCATAATAATACTGCACTTTGTACAAAAGCTTTCATAAAAGACGGAAAGATCAGTCATGTGAATGTGAATGAGTAAGTAAATTTACACAATTGAAAAGAAAAATTACACCAAATGTGAGTAAAACCTCCTAATGTACAATGTTGTGATGTGATAACAATACTTTTCATGTGACATTTCCAAAAGAAGCAACGATAGCACAACATTCCCTTTTATTCCCATACTACTCCCATATACTCCTACACTCTACACATAATGATCCATTATTCAACTCTAAATTGCCCTTAATATACACAATAAAGAATAAACGACACTAACTATGTAAGTAGACACTTATTTCCAAATGACACTAACACCTGCAAACAAAATAATAATAGTCTCGAACTGTTATTAATTGTGATAATAATAATGGTCAAGTCTAATTTTGTGGTTATTATGTAGGCATGTGGTGAAGTGTTAATCTGGTAATGCCGTAAAGGTTGATGATGGAGTCTAATGGAGATTATAGCTTAAACTTTAGCTACAAAATGAAAGTGTCTGTCTAAAATGCATGCACAAAGAAGAATCAACCAATAAAGGGCGATAAAAAATACATTCCTACCTAAATGCAGTTTGCGGTGAATAATACACCTACTATGAACTATACACGCATATTGAAACACAATACACGTACACAAGACACATAATGCTACACAACATCCCTCAATAACTTCCCCACCAACCAACTGCAACTTTACCAACTTATTAGCTCCTGTCTGTTTGTAAAGGCTAAAGACAGCTTCTCCACTAACTACAAGTCTCACAGCGTGTTATGTGCAAAACTTAACACACTTAAACTTAAACTACATAGAATAATGCGATCAACAACAATAAAATAAGGAATGAGGATATATATGCAGCAGATGAGAATACTAGTAACTAGTAAAGTTGGTGTTGTGTTAGTACCAGTTAGCATTTAACAGTCAGTCAATCAACATCAACCGAGCAATATACCTACTCTTTACTAAAGTGACTATTATTATTGTAGTCTTCATAATGTAATAGTCTCACCCTCACCGCAGTCAAATAAGAACAGCTAATTGACTCGTCAGAGTCTGTCTCACTTATAGCTTGGTGTTAATATTGTAGTAAAACAGCTTAGGATTATGTACTGTCTCACATCTGAATCATTTCAGACTGATTAGTGGGCAGAGTAGGATGTTGGGTGTTTTAGTAAAACTTGAGATCAAATCCACTCTGGGAGTTCCTTACCACAAATCTCATCCGTTGTTTTTGTTACAGTTACAAAAATCGCACATTCATAGAAGTGTGGGACTATTTCCAATTTTGCGAAATAAAATTAGGTAGTATTAATTTATTAGGGTAAGTCTTTGATTGTGCTAAAGCAGTTTTCCGGATGAAACCGCTTCAATGGGTCGTGCTTTGCGCTATCTTCATATTTTACTTGTTGTTCGGAGGAAGCATTTTCATGGTGTTGGAACAACATCATGAAATACATCAAAAAGAAGAAATGACTGTCCTTCGTCATGATGTGCAAGGTAAATTAAATTTTATTGACAAGTGTGTGACGCTTTTTATGAAATGAGAATTTATAAAATACGTGAGAAAAGTCAGTTTTATGTGCCACTATAGACATGCAGGTAGTTAGAGGGAAAAATATCTATATCTAGCTATTGAGATTCAAAATGTGTACGTGTTGATTATGTAGGTGTTTTTCATGAGGATTTGTGTGCACTTTTTCCTTCACAAATGTATAATGACATTTTTGTGTAACTATATAACTTTACAACAGTAGTTACTTTCATGTGCAGAATGTGCACATGCTTTGATGTCATTAAACACTGACATCAAATGGGTCTGTTGTTCCCAGTTTAAAAAAAGTTGCTGCGTTTAAAACGACAAAACAGGATTCTCACAAGGTGTTCATTTCATTTAGTTTTGTTGTTACTTGCACGTGTACACATTCCACTTACATTTTATACTATTATTATTAAACCCGCTGAAGGTATCCCGTATTTTGGATTTTTATCTTCTAATAAACTTAAGGTCCTAATATGGATAATGATAATAGTTAGGTATTTAAGCTATTAAATAGGCATACTTTTTAGTAGTTTCATAAGTAATTGAATATTTAAATGCATGTAGTAGTTGTAGGCATTATGATGAATAGGTTGAAATAAGCTGCAAAAAGAATATTGTAATCAGTAAGTATAGTGATGTGATACAGTTGTGTTATTGCATGCATCATTTTTAAACTTGGCATAATCTAATCGAACACGTAAAGTCGAAACAAAAAGTTGAAATATTTCTCACATTAAGTAGGTATATGTTAATAAGGATTTGTGTGTAGGTCTATTAATTTCGATGAATGCGTTCTATTATTTCATACAACTTACAATATGGAATATTACATGGTATACGTTGGCGGATATTACAACGAAATACTCACAAAGAAAATAGAGATTATTTGCATAAGAAAGACTGAAGCTAGACATTGGGATTCTGAACATTCGAACCACTTACTTAAGAGTAAAGGTTAGTATAGTATGTTAGTTCCAAGAGCTGTATTAAATGAAATTGAAGAAGTCAGGTTCGTGATTTTCGAGGGAAATTCCCTACAAAGTTTAGATAACGACAGGGAAAAAGTATAGGCATAGCTATTTATGTAAAACAACTGCTTCAAACTCTTAATAAGGTAACACAAATCTAGCAATTTTATGCAGTCATTAATTGTAACCACATACTATACAATTGCACGATAACGTGAGTTGGATTTTTCTATACCTGCCTAGATGTATTTTTACAGGAGAGCAAATAATATTGCAGTAAATGCAATTATACAGAATTGCACCATGATTGTTTTTGGAACACGAACAGGTCCCATATGCAGGTAAAACGTATTCTATTAATTTAGAGACAGCATGTCATTAACAGAAATGCAATGTTTGACAGTTTTGATTGAAACGGCTGTGTGTGTAGATGCATAAGTGCAAAGGTTGCAAGCAGCAATTTTCTGATCAAAAGTCAATGAAACAAATAACAGTTTTGTCCAAGTGCAATAATTATTCTATAGTAAACATCCTTTGTTTCTAAGCAAATATTCCTGGTTCAAGTTTCGTCTCAATCGTCTCCTGTAAGATCTGTGAACTCCAACATTAAAATTACAATAGCACACATCAAATATAAATTTGCAAGGTTCTATCCTGCAAATCATGCAGTATTAATGAAATTAACAAAAATTTCAGAAGAAACTTGATGAAAACCGGTTAATCCCTTTAACCAACGGCAAAAACACAAATCAAGTTTTGTATACATGCCTGCAGTAACTTCTAGCAATAATAATCTCAGAATTTCAAATGCAGTCAAAAGGTAAATGTCTCGTACATTAAACCATATAATGACATGACGTACAGAGTAGAATCAATCATGTTGGTTGCATTTTATGCATTAACCACGGTGACCCACATACATTCTGTTAAGGACATCTTGGTATTTTATGAACGATCTATTGCCGATGTCGCAGTACAAACGCCTACTCTGATTAAGAGTCATTTTACGACTCTTAATCAGATAAGGTCATGGCTTGTTTGAGAAATGAAAAATCCCTTTTAGAATCATTAGTAGCTATAATACTAACATTCATATTACAATATAAGTTACATTACATTCACAATGAACGAAAGTGTTTATATGTATTAAATTCTATTAGTTAGTTATGAAGTATATGCATTTATGTCTCGTATCCCTAAATAGTGATTTGTACAGTCATTGGGTGTGCATTTTAATTTTTGCAGTCTGTTATTACAGTTGTTAGGAAAATCTTGGAGAGAGTTAATGTATTTAAAATTTAATGAATGAAGGCGTATAGTTTTGGGGTAGGTTGGTAGGTAGAAAAGGTATTTTTTAAGCATTGGTGTAAACAAATAAATTAGCGATATTGTTTCTGCTAAGGTTTTTTTGGCATGTAATTGAAGGATCTAGTTTGGGATTATGAGAATAACAAATATCGTAATTTAGTTTTGAATGAAATATGTTTGTCAACACAAAAGGAATCTGTTTTGGGAAAATATTTCCAAATGTGTAACACTCAATTATAATTCAATTGGGATCTTGACACTAACTTGGAAATGGCTTTAAGCACCAATTTATTTCGTGTTGAAAATAAAACTATTACATACTCGCATCAATAGCATCATACATACCGTAATTGTAGCATTTAGCATATTTTATAGGATATATACTTACTGTAAGAAGTACATGATATCAAATATAGGCGGTTTGACGAAAGCAAGTCTTTGATTTACGTTCATGATTTCTGCATACATTACTAGCGGTTATTAGGTGTCAAAGCTTTATTTGACTGACTGTAAGTTATGCGTTAGTAAAGTCATCGCACAAACAACGGGGTGTAAGTCATGGCAAGCCATCAATTTTGTCATATTACATACTTACGATCACAGTTATGATTATGATGAGTTAATAAGCATTTAATATTATTAACACGCCACAAACAGCTGCAAAATGCGAAACTTTATGTTCATTCCATAATTAATTAACCAACTGTGACTGTGACAATTGTTGCCTAAAGCCATTATGTAGTCAATAAACAGGGCTACTTGCTACTTCTGCCTGTCTCACAGTGAACAATAATTAATTTATTGTGCCTTGCGAACTCCAATATTACCTTTACATTGCATTTGTTACGATGCAATTATTTCGTAGCGACATCATACAGGCTGATTGAAGGTTTTATGAATGGGTATTATGACCTTTGTTTGCTAAACACTCGGGATTGTGATGCTGTGTATTGAAATATTGCAATTTGACAACTACATAAACCGTACTTGTCAAGCTATCTGAATGTATGTGTACAAAAATGAGAAAAAATCTCACTCTACAAATAAGAAATATCTGTAAGTTGAACAGGCTTTCATTAGTAGCTTCAGTATTTTATTTACCCTTTTAAACATGATGCACTCAAAAATCACGAATCTCATCACTCCTCACTTTGTGAACTTCAAGAACAGTGTTTTATCAAAGACCTAGGTAAAGAAGCTGTTATCCAGAAGATACATCTTTCTAATACAATCGTAGTTAAGTTAGTATGAATGCAATAAGCTTTTTCTAACATGAAAATTGTTCGAGAAACAAAACAAATTATTGCTGGACCATAAAAATCAGGTCTCAGCTCTACATTCTCAAAGTAGAAATACCATACTTTTTATCACATTGATTACTGAAATGTACTTTCATACGACTACGTACTGCACTGTGTATGCATTTATTTTTGCACACGTATAGGGCTTTAAGAGTGGGATACCACGCCCACATTTGTTACCGGATCTCAATTTGGGTTTCATATTTGAAATCAGCGTGGCCTAAAACCCCAAAATACCGAAACACATTCGAATCCAATTAATAATTATTTTTCGAGACAGAGAAGGAAAAGAGTATGATGAATGCCGATTTAATACATAGGGATGTGTTGGGCGTTGAGTAGGAATAATGCAAGTATGATGACTTTCATAAATACAATACACAATGCAATCAATCCGGTATGCATTTTTTATGTATTAGTTTTGATCTTGAAGTAGGTATCAACCTCGTTGTGAGTACAATATTTGTTGAACCATGTAGACAGAATTACATTTCATTTATTGTATTTGCCTTAGAAATTCTGTTGCGTTTGGATCGGGATTTTTATCACAATGATACAAGCGCTGAAGTATTGGCTGGACTTCAATCTGCGAAGGAGGGAGTCATCAACAGAATCTCCGCTGCATGTGGAGGAAATGATCTTCTACATAACTCGGACATCGCTCCTCTACGTTGGAATTTTTACAACGCGGTTTTCTATGCCTTTACTGTTGTTACCACCATTGGTACTTGATTACACATTATAACGATGGTATTAGACCTTTAAATCAATATCAATTGTTTACCAAAGCGCTTTATTACTCTCTGATTTTTCCATCCTCAGGTTATGGCCATTTAAGTCCACAGACTAACTGGAGTAAGATTTTTACCATGGTGTACGCTCTTGTTGGCATCCCCATCAATGGAATTCTTATATGTGGACTCGGAGACTATTTCAGTGCAAAGGTTAGTAACTTTATGCATGAATTACTATTTGTTTTTGTATCATGCTAACGGGAACAATGGAAAATCATACAGCTCATGATTGTGTGTGTCCCGTTTTTGTTTTAATTTGTAATTAACATTAACCTTGCAACTGCACTTTTATTACGTGCGTTCGTTTTACAAAGAATTTTATATAGTAGACGAAGTAATTGACGTATATTTTACTGCAGCTTGTGAAATTACATCGCAAATCCAAGGAAAAGAAATACAAAGGGAAATTAACTCTCATAGTTGAAATTACTTTCTACTTAATTCCTGGTCTGATCGTTTTCCTTATAATTCCTGCTGGAATTTTCGTCCTGACTGAAAGCTGGACATTTTTAGATTCTTTTTATTTCTCCTTTATCACCCTTACGACAATTGGATTCGGCGATTTTGTCGCAGGTGATGACTGTTTTATTATTGCTTATGTAGTGCTTACACACTTATTATTAGTCATTATATTTTACAGTTGTGGTTAGAGATTTGCAATGCATTTTTAACTTTTTACTTGTGCATGTCTCACGTTACCCTCTGTCATGATTTGTAGGAGTGGGAGATGGCCATAATGTCTGGTTGTGGATTTACAAAATCGGAATCATCGCCTGGATTATTTTTGGATTAGGTTATTTAGTCATGATACTGGGTTTCATTACCAAAGGTTTGAAAAAATCTAAAAAAGTACGAGTGGTTATCGAGAAAAGACTCCACAACATCCGTACTACCAAAGAAAAACTCACGAAAGATGTGGAGTACATGAGACGAGTTGTAAACGAATTGTATTTAATGAAAGTCAAACCGATTTATGACGATGAGGAGATAAGTGACAGTCAAAATGGAAATTTTGCTCAGAATCTACGCACTTATTATGACGATAGTCAATCTATAGCAATGCAGAGGAAACACAGTACGCTGCCACCACATCCAAAAAATGATTCACGGCGATACTCTGTGTTAGCAAGGACGAGAACGCTTTCAGAATCCGATTTGGATGTTATGGGCGAAGACTACGTTCTAAAATGTTCAAAGGAACACATGATGGAGTCGGCACATTTCCTGGCGTCTGTGGTCACAGCACTTAGTCTGAATACCATGGGCAATGTTTTGAATGCTGTAGACGAGCTCAATAAATACGAAGAGGAAGTTGTCGGAAACACAAAGGGACATTTTACAGGGAAATTATACGCAGATCTGGAGTCTCAACAAAGACATCCTGGTGAGCAATATGTTTTAATTAAAACGTAGAAATAGCTTCAAGTAAATTACAAGTACAGCTACACAAGTAAATGTAAATAGGAAAAGTTAAGGTTACATGAGCTAAGAATCTAATCTGAATGTAAGTTAATATCATTGTTTTTGTGATTCAATAGAATTGAATTCGAGGTTGGAAATGCTAGAAGAAGATGAAGACGATAAACCAAATAAAAACGAAAAAAGTTCCGATGCAACATTGGAACAAGTAGTTGTTCACAATTCTAATGAACAGACAAGGGGGAAGAATGGCATAATTGGAAAAGTAACGGAGGTGTTAAGAAAAATATCTGCCGGGGCATATAATCCTGATGAACCGTCAAGGAAAACCTCAAGAAATGAAGCCGAACGACGAAGGTAGGTTTATAATCAAATCAGACTACGGTAAAAGTTCAACATTAATAAATTATTTCATCCCAGGTTCGGAAGAACTTAAATACACAGAAGTTAGTTTGCCATATTTTATTGCTAGCCTAGTATGATATGATAGACTAGTGTCAATGAGCTTCAAAACTAATAACAAGTTGTACAACCTCATATTAGCTATCTCTTATTGTTACGTATACCAATGCTTAGGAATGGACTATATAGCGTTTGCTATACGCAATAAATTCAGCCACTGCCTTTTAATCATCAATTCATCAAAGATGACAGATTATACACATCCACAGTACAATAAGTATTAATAATAACGCAGTACCTACTACTTACAAAGTATGAAATATTAATTATGTAGTTAAGTACCTATTGTAATGAAATGATCAACTATGACTTAGGTAAGCTATAATATAATTTTATTGTGTAGATATATACAAAACGTAATTGTTTCGCGGAGGATTGTATTGTATGTAATGTAGAAAGATTTTACCTATAGCCTAGCAGACCCCATCACATCGTGATTAACATGGAATTTGGTGTATACAGTATATGATATACAGATAAACGAAAGAATGTGCCTGCAACGCAGTTTTGATTATACTTATACATATATGTATACCAAATCAAGTGTTTTAATCAAAAATCACCATAAAAAACTATTTATTGTTGATAGAATGATTTGCCTCTAAAAAATACAATACTTTTTGGAATGAAGAATTAATGGTGATTTTTTATGTGTATAGCAAAAATAGCTACCAGAACGGATGCTTATAGGTACCTAATTAATGAAATGTTAGTGAAAGTGTGGCCCAATGAATATTAATGGCAGCATAGCAGATTACAAGTGATACATGAAGGGCAGAATATCATGCACTCAAGGATTGCAAATAATTGTTGTAATAAGGGTAATGTAAAATGCAATCTGTAATTGCAATGTATTTTTGCACGCTGTGCATGTATACATACACTTAAACACTAAAATACACAGTACCTATACGTACATATAGATAGAACTCCCAGTGCAGTGGAGTGTATCGGAGATATACCTATAGTATAATATTTCAAATACAAAAAAGGAAACAGAGATTGTATGAACTTACTCCTACAAAGTCATCATATCATAGCTCATTATTCTTCATTTAAACGTAAAGTCGTAAAATTGTCAATTAAAACCAATGAATTTTAATCAACAGGAAAATTTCGAATCAAACACTAAGAGAAGCCGAAGGTCCTCCGGCTCGGAAAATTTCCAGCAATGATTCGCCGAGTGAACGGAAAATATCTGCACACAATATGACACAATATAAGTGCATTAACAACTTGGACAAAGATGAAGTTCAATTAAGTGCTGGAGATGTTTCTGATGATGATGAACACATCCGCCCGTGTGAGCAGTTTCCTGACCTTCCTGCAAAGACAAATGGTCAGCAAGACAAAGCGTGTGCACTCCAACCAACAAAACAGTCTCTAAACGAAAGAAAAATATCGTCGAGTAATAATAAAAAAACGGAAATTAGTCAAACTTTGTTTGCACGCAAATCAAGCGAACCTTTTGCCTCTCTTAACAACATGGACAGACGTCCCAGTCAGAATTTCGATGCAGGTGCATTAGATCGCAGAAGTTCAATCAGAAAATTATCCGTTGTGGAACAAAATTCTCTTGCGCATTTCCTTAAGGCTTTAGATGCAGTCCACGATAAGCTAAATAACATTGCCAAAGATACAGAAGAAACAATGAGCGACGATTGTTCCTCTTCAACTTCTAATGATTCATCCTATTGTCCTCCTAGAAAATACAGCTCCACTAAACTACACAATACACCAAGACGCAGAAAAATTGGAGTTTTTAATCCAGGATTTGCGTTTGCTAACAATGCATTTACTAATAATACTGATACAGATAGTAAAGGCAAAAGCAAAGAATGAGCTATTGTAATTAAACCATAAACTACATTTATATAATACATGACCTGTGCTAAACAAGCAATAAAAGAAGCTAGTGGCAGTACCATCCAATCCATGTCTCTTTGTTATAGTAATTAATAATTTCTAAATCTTATCAACATAACTGTACACAGAACATTGTGTAGTGTTACTGATAATTTGCAATGAAAAAACTTGACGTGTAAATAATGTTACCGCATATATATATTTACGCATGACAAGACGTAACTTAATTTAAGCTTAGATTATACTCATCTTAGAATCTCTGTAGTCTATATGTATGTACACTTTGTACACTAATGGTGCTGTAAAATTGTTTATAGTAAATTTGCAACTCAGATCTTTTATATGTACCATGTTTAGTATATTTTGTTCTATCTAATACCTGAAGAGATAAGCAAGCTACAATTAAGAGCTTTGACATGTTTTCTTGCGATGTGATACTGACAACATTGAATTGCTGACGACGAGGCATATTGTTTCTTGAATAAAGTGACTATACGTTTATACATGAAAACTACTTTAATATTTGAAAGTAAAATGCATGCATACTTTTTAATCATAATAAAAAAAGGAAAAATATCCAGTTTCATCCAAAAGTGACGATAAAATTGTACGATCATTCAAGGACCATAAAAATATTTACGGAAAATATACGCAGAACATATACGAAGTATAGATATAGAGAGAAACTTTTTATTCAAAAGAACTGATGTTATCATCACAACATTTGCCTTAAAGACACAGTAAACAATTATAGAATTTTAGATTATAAAAATTATTGTTGACAAATGCGAGTTGACAAAAAGAAAATACGCAACCACATAAATAGGAAAATAGGTATGATATACCTATATGCATAAAAACAATAACTATACAGATACTTATAATTGTACGTTCTTTGTATATAATTTGAAATTATGTTAATAAAAGTATAAAGTTAATCAAGTACATCGTCATTATTTCATGGTGGTCCATTGGAAGGCTAATTGTAAATTACAAGATAGGTCAATTGGTGAAATCCTTCATGACATCTGACTGATCTGACACATTCAGAGTGTGGTTGTTGGCACCCTCGTCTCTGGTTGGTACCTATAAAGATGCTTGTAAATATGTGACTGATGTGACAAACAGGATATCGCATATTACTGTCTGAGAGCAATTATTACAAATAAAATGTTACATAATGCTATTTTTAATTCTATTTTACCTTACAAAACTATTCTTACTCCGTTGGAAAATGGATGATTATTATTAAAATATTGAAACAAGCGTACTTAAAGTTCATTTCATGGCCAAACCATACACAGATTCTCATTGACAAGCATATAGCAATCAATTACTACAATTTTGGTGTTATGATTATTACTAATTGCTAATTCGAAGTAAACAACGTGTTAATTAAATTGCTTGTTGTTTTGAAATGATTTATATAGAAGTACAATTACGTTTGTGTCGGTATTTTCATGATTACTGTTCCTGCGTTTTCTGCGGGTAACGTTGGTTCAATCAGACTATTTACGGCGAAGCGGGTTCCCAAACCAAAATAGGAGAATTTAAATTATTTGTTAGTCAACATTTTCAGATAATTGACATTTCTCGGTGACATCGCAAGATCACAATTTATTAGGTTATTGTGGGCGTAATTTACACAATTTTTGATATGTTGACTGCTGACTGTGTGGGTTACTGATTAACCTGTTAACTGCTGGAACACCTGGAAAGTACAGCAACCTCATTAAATTTCTTTCGTTCTAAAAGTAAAATTGATTAAAAGTAGCATTAACAAAATTGATAATACATAATATAATGTAACATAATAATATTATTATTCCTAAAGACTAGAATATATTTTTTGCAGTATTGTAATATATTGATTGTGTGTAGACACTGTTGGGGACGGGACGAAAAGTTACAATCATGACAGAATACAGACGTGAAATGGAGCAGGAGTCTTTTTCTCCAGAGGAGTTTGTGGAACGACTAGCCTGGAGGACCGTTACATCTGGGGATTTTGATCCGGAAAAATTGCATCAAAGCTTTTCAGAAGCCATATCTGATTTGCAAAGTGTATTGGAAATGCAAGGTCTAAAGTGCACCCAGGTGGAAGGCATATTTACAAGGGAAGAGCAACTGTTACGTAATAGACTGTCAATGTTACTGAGTCGAAATCAGTCAGCAACAGAGAATCTTTCAGTTTTAGAAAAAAAGGTTCGTTGATATAACTATCAACTTGTTAACAACCCATTTTTGGAATTCTAAAATTATTACTCCTGCTTTAGGTCAATTCGGTAGCTACAAAAGTGGTCCATTTGGGCGATCAGCTAGAATCTGTCAATTTGCCACGAGAACGAGCGAATGAAGCAGCAAAATTGATGAAACACTTGGCAGATTTTCTTCAACCTGGGACGGTTCTCCTTTCTGATGTATTTCGTGATAAGGATAACCTATTTGAGGCTGCAGAGATCATAAAACAATTACAGACAATGTCACAAGATCTAATAAGTGGTGGGGGTACCACTGACAAGTAAGATTTTCATTTCATACACCATTTTAAAAATGCAATTTTTTTTTGGGAAAATTATAATGCATGTTATAAGTATTATTTATTATTATTATTATACATAATTCCAAAACTTTGTTCCTTTGAATGTCGAATTTTTAGATTCGAAGGTGCCGTAAAGAAAATTTCTCAAAAATATGATGAGATAGAAAGATCGCTAATAGAAGAGTTTCTGTCAGCCCAGAGAGTAGATGATCGAGATAAAATGAAACAGATTGCTCATATTCTTTACAACTTTAAAGGGTATTCACAGGGTGTGAATGCTTTCATTGAAACAAGTCTTAGGGTAATAAATATTAAAAAAAAATTATTTGTAAGAAATAGTATAAAGGGTATATAATTTTATTTTATTGTATTTTAGGGTGGGTTCAAGCACAAAGATGTGTTTGATGACGTGCTTCCACTGTGTGACGCAAACAAAGCATTAATAGATTACGTGTTTCCGAACCCTGAACATGTTATGGGAAAGTTTGTGCTTCAAATATTTCAAAGTAGAATTCAAGAAACAGTCGCTTCCCAACTATACGATAAACAAACAAACCAGGATAAGTTTCTCAGGAATTTATCTTCGCTTTACTCTAGAACTAAAAAAGTTGTTAAGCAATTAGAATCATTTGATTTAGGAAGTGATTCTTCATTCCTAGAAAAAATTACTCAACAAATGTTTAGAAAACACTTAGAAAATTATATACAAACTGAAATACAAATGCTTCAACGTAAATGCGACAGAATCCTTTCAATGTATTATGAGTCACTTAGACATCAAAAGCGAGTTATTCAATCAAGGTATTTGAAAATATGTGTATATTAAAACTTTCTAGCTTTTACAACTGTAAAAAAGTAATATCCGTTACCTGCTACCTTAACATAAATATTTCTTTCCAGTTTTCAGGATATTCGGAGAGATATTCAGGCCGTTATCGGCACTAGGGCAAACATAAATATTGCTCAAATAGAAAATTTTGGCGGAGAAACCTTTCTGTCAGAAGAAGTTGCAATCAACTTACTGCAAGAAAGCAGAATGGCGTATTCCAGATGTAGTCTTTTATCAAAGCCACCGGATGTTCCATTGAATGGCTCACAGATTTTTGATATTTTAACACATTGTCTGCTGAAAGAACATGTCGACTACGCTTTGGAATTAGGACTTCAAGGAATACCTATTCCCGAAGCTAAAAATCAACCAGAAATCTACTTTTTTGATATTGTTAAAAGCTGCAATGCAATCGTTCATTTGTATGAAAAGGAGTTCATCGATTCTTTACTACCACTCATATCGTAAGACATGATTAAGTCATCAAAAGTCATTTTTTTCAAAACTTTTCTCTTGTGACTTGTATTTGATTACAAGTTGAAGTTGATAGCATTTAGACGAGGTTATGTTTTGCATTCATTCGTATTATGTAACTAAAATTAACGTGGAATTTTATTTGTTTTATGCAGGGCAACTCCAAACTTGTCTGAATGCTTGGAAAAGAAGAAAGCCATGCTGGACCAAATAGAAATTAAACTTGATGCTGGTATTGATCGCTCTATTGACACAATTGTTGGATGGGTGAAAGTAATTCTTCAAACAGAACACAACAAAAAAGAATTTTTCAAGTCAGAATCTTTTAATGATAACGAAAAGCCAGACATGGTTTCGCCAGTAAGTTTTTTTATTACCACGTTTAATCCAAACAATTGAACGACAAAATTTTAAATCAATGTTGCTTATTTTTACACAATTAATAACTCCAGATTTGTATTTTTAGGCGTGTATCAAGGTAGTTCGATTTATCAACATTCAGGTAGAAAAAATGAAAGATTCCATGGATGGCAAAAACATAGAAGCTGTTTTGACAGAACTTGGGACGAGATTTCACAGAGTCATTTACGAGCATCTGCTTTCATTTCAGTACAGTTCTGTTGGTAAGTAATGAAATGAATCTCAGCACTTTAAAATTCTTCACTAAAGAACTTTCAATTGATGTAAAGTTTATTTTTAAACAGGGGCGTTTAGCGTTTTATGCGACGTAGGAGAATACCGAAAGTGTGTGGAAGAGTTCAAGTTACCATTTTTGAATACTTTGTTTGATACATTGCGTGCACTCTGCAATCTACTTATTAGCTTACCTAAAGATCTAAGTCAGGATTTCAACAGAGAGGAATTGGTAAGTCACCAGAATAACTTTTATTCACGAATTTGCATACAAAACTAGCAATTTTTTTGTGTACAATCTAAACAAAGGTAGTTTACCGTAATACTATTAACTATTCGTCTGAAATAAACAAAATAATTCAATATTATTACAGACCTGCTTGGATTCATCAATTCGAATGACTTTTGTTCAACTCAGGACGGATTTCAAAACTGCTAGACTCCATCTTAACCAGAACCACCTTGTAAATTCTAAGTGAAGCTGACAAATAAAATATTCTATTGTTCACTTAAATACACTGCAACTACAAAATGTAGATATTATTACATAATAATTGTTATTATGTTGTTGTTACCGAATAATAGTTAGACATTGTAATATAATAATATTTGTATATGCATGTGCAAGGCACAATCAAGGTGATAGAAACGAAACATTATCAATTCATTGAAGATTTATTTACGGTACTGCTTGAGCTAAATAAAAACTCTTACAAAAATGTGACCATACCTTGTTCTGCGACAAACTCAATCAACTTCATGGACGCATTTTATTTTTGATAAACCCCATGTATTACGAATTCGAGATCTTAAGTCAGAATTTAGTATAACTTGTGTGCTTGAACTTCCTATTTTTAGCGTTCTTATAAAGGAACAAAATACTAATTAATCTGTGTCATTTGGGGGAAAGCAATTAATAATAGATTTAGGGGTTTACAATAATAACCCACATTTTGATACTAATTTAGTGAAGGATAAACTAACATACACTTTTCACAAATAACGGCTACACACACACACTCTAGAGACCATCCTAACTAGGCATCTTCACGTTTTCATACATAAAACCCAAAAACTCGACCACATTCGTCACTAGGTACTTTACATTCTGGAAGTACTACATTTGTTGATTACTTAAAAGGGGACTGGTAAACGAATTTTGTTGTACCAAAAACATTTTATACTTCATTGAGAAATATATTTCTTCAAAGAGAGCAAGAAAAATAAGAAAACCGAAAACTGTTTGACAGACAACCAACACATAATGATGTTTACAAAATGCATCTACTGTTTCATGTTAACTTTAAGGAAACATTTCTCTAAGAACTAGCAGCAGCTCCAAACAAAGATAAATTCAAAGTTTCTTCACTTGCTTAAATACTTACACCTTACAATACAATATCTGTACATTTCATTGGTAACAGACACGCGGTGACGTACAGAATTAAATCATTAAATGAGTTTTATAAGTAAATATCAATGAAATGAAAACAAAACTAGTCGGAACAATATAAGAAAGTCGCAGAAGAGATGAGTCATTAACGCATACGATAAACGTTCTTCTCGTCAAGACTCCCTAGTTGCCCCTCGAAATGAAGTTCTACACTGAAGTCCAGATCTCGATTATTGCGTGAATTTTGCTTTAATCCAAACCGACCGTGAATTTCTTCACCCTGTTAAACAAAAGACAAATATTTGATTAAAATTTTGTGTCAGTGTTAATTTTCAAATCATTTTTCATTAGAAGAAGAAAGAGTAAAAGAAAATCAAATTCAACTCTTGGATTAAAGCCAAGAGTTGAATTTGATGACAATAAGATAGACATTCTGTCATTTACCTTTTTGACTGTAGCATAATCGTTTAAGTAGAAAACGGTTTGCTTCCAATGAGTGTAAGGCGCCTCGGGAGCAGTTGAAAACCAAGTGCGCTTGTGGCACTTGGAAAACTCGACGGTAAAAAACGTAACAACTGCATGTACGTAATCGTCATGACGAGCTTGGAGAGTGAATGGAACATCAAAACTTAAGTCTTCCTTTCGTAAGGTATTCAGATCAACTTCCAACAATTGGAAATGATTCGTAACAACCTATGGTCAAAAAGTAATGTGTGTTAAGTGACGTATAATCGTTTTAACGTCAACGATCTTCCAACAAAAATGAATGTTGACTGTGTACTTACCTTACTGAAAAAAGGACTTACCATTTTCTGGTCAACGACGTCAACGAGCGGTTCACGAATCGCTACTTGTCTGAGACAACTCATATCAAAGCCATAAACATCATCCCACCAGTGGATTTTGTCGTCTTTGTACTGTCTGTCCTCAATTGCTGTGATGTACAATGAACATTTGTCCGGGAAGAGCATTCCGTCGGGTTTCAACCACTTGTCCCGGGCATACAGTACAGTCTCCAACATTGATTCGTAAAATAGACAGTAACCCATCCACTCTGATATGATAATATCAACTTTTTCAATTCCATCTGGCAGTGTAACTTCTTCAACTTTACCTGCATTCATCAAAAGTGTAACTCTCATTAAAACAATTATAAACACATGAATCACAATATATTACACATGGATAACTATGAATGATAAGATAATTGTGGCGGCATACCCTTTACAATCGTAATCACATCGTCCAATTTATTAGCCTTTACAATAGTCTGAGCGTGTTGAGCGATATTGGAACATTCAATACCAATCACTCGAGCAGCACCAGCCTTAGCAGCAAACATTGACAATATGCCAGTCCCACAGCCGACGTCCAAAACAATCTTTCCCTACAACACAAAAAAAATTAACTGTTCACTGATTTCATTAAGTTTAGAAATTAAAAATGTTTAATAAATCCAATCCAACCATTTACAGGTTTAAAATATATCGCTGGAATACTTACACGGAAGAGGTGTTTATTGTAATACATGGAATTGCGGTAGGTCATAGTTCGCACTTCGTCCTTTAACATTTCTTCATGGATGCCGAAATGGGCATAAGAGTCAAAATAATAATCCTTTGAGGTCATTTCATCTACAGTCACATCTTCCGCTGGACCGGCGCTTCCATTAGTGCTTGCAGCCCCCTTCGCAGCATCCTTGTTGCCTTCCACTTCCATTGCGACAGGAACTTGCTGTATATTTTTAATTACTTCAGCCTGGAAAAAGAAGCATAATTAATCAATAATTAGGATTATAAATAATTTTACTTATTTATTTTAGTCGTGTGTAGTGTGTACAGTTCTGAATAGCGATTAATAACCAAAAACTATTTTCTAAACTCAACAATACGATTTATGCGCATACACTGTAAGTCTATTAGTAAAGTAAAGTGTAATGGTTTTAGGTTAAACCAATTGCTAGATTAAACTTCTCCTCCAGCGGAGTGTTATTGTGTGTGCATTATTGCTATTAGTGATGCAACGAATAGTGGTTTTGGCCGAATACCGAATAATGGGCGATACAAGAGGCCGAATAACCGAATATTCGGCCCCGAATAGTACACACATGT